>WNWK01009260.1:0-54754 GCA_009830355.1 Cherax destructor
TTTTTTCATTCAGAATGCTGTTCAAGTGCCATTACCAAACGAATTTATCTCCTTAAGAAAAGTTGTAAAATAGACTAGTCCTTTTAGACCCCCAAAATTACACTTACAAAAGCATTTAAAAAAATAAACTTACATAAAAGGGCGGAGTTTGGGACCATCGTAAACCGGGTACCACTGTATATATATATTATATATATATATATAATTATATATATTATTATATATATATATATATATATATATATTATATATATATATATATTATATATATATTATATATATTATATATATATATTATATATATATATATATTATATATATACAGTGGACCCTCGGTTAACGAATACCGAAATCGTGCAATTATGTAAGTATAATTTGTAAGTTCTTGTGGAAGTGTATTTTTGGGGTCTGAAATAGACTAACCTACGTGAAATTTTTCCTTAAGGGAGTAAATCGTTCGGTAATGGCATGAGCAGACTTCAGGAGTGAAGTTTTAGGACTCGGGGTCCACTGTATACACAGTGCCTCGGTTTCGCGAAAATTCGTTCCAGAATGCTGCTCAAGTGCCATTACGAACAATTTACTTCCTTAAGAAATAATGTCACGAGGTTAGTCTATTTCAGACCCCAAAATACACTTGCAACAGCACTTACGAAAATACACTTACATAAATGTTCGAGTTTGGAGATGAACGAAAACCGAGGGACCACTGTATATATATATATATATATATAAACACTTTCACCATCATTCACACATAATCTCTGTCTTTGCAGAGGTGCACAGATATGACAGTCTAGATGTCACTCCATATGTGTGAATGATGGTGAAAGTGTTTCTTTTTTTGGGTCACCCTGTCTTGGTGGGAGATGATCGCATTATATATAAGCGTGTGTATGATACAGTACTGTATATATGCATTATTCTCACACACACCCATAATGAGCAAAATGGTGAGGGGTAACAAACGAGTTAGGTAATGAGAGATTGGAGGGAGTATGGAGGAAGTGAATGTATTCAGATATCTGGGAGTGGACTCTTCAGCAGATGGGTATATGAAAGATGAGGTAAACCATAAAAATGATGAAGGGAAAAAGGTGGGTGGTGCACTGAGGCATCTGTGGAGACAAAGAATGTCATCCATGGAGGCAATGAGGAAAATATATGAGAGTATAGTGGTTCCAACACTCTTATATGTGTGTGAAGTTTGGGTTGTGGAGGAGGTTGGAGATGTTGTGTCTGAGAGTAATGTGTGGTGTAAATATTATGCAGAGAATTCGTAGTGTGGAAATTAGGTGGTGTAGAGTTACTAAAAGCATTACCGCTGCTGAGGTGGTTTGGTCATTTAGAGAGGAGGGAGAAAAATAGGACGACTTGAAGGGTGTATAAATCTGTACTGGAGGGATGGCAGGGTAGGGGGTCATCCTAGGAAAGTATAGAAGGGGTAAAGGAAGTTTTGTGTGGAAGGGGCTTGGACATCCAGCAGGCATGTGTGTGTGTGTGTGTGTGTATTAGATAGGAGTGTAGAAAAGTAGTTTTTGGGAATTGATGAGCTGTTAAGAGAGTGAGCAAGGTAACATTTTGTGAAGAGTTTCATGGAAACCAGTTAACTGGACTTCAGTCCTAGAGGTGGGAAGTACAGTGCCTGCACACTGAAAGAGGGGTTGGATATCTGCAGTTTGGAGTAACATCTAAACTATAATCGGCATGCCTCTGGCAAGACAATGATGGAGTGAATGATGGTGAAAGTATTTCTTTTTTTGGTCCCTCTACCTTGTTTGGGATATTTGCTGTTTAGAGGGACATCTAAACTGTCATATCTGTGTGCCTCTGGCAAGAGTGATACTGTGAATGATGGTGAAAGTGTTTCGTTTTTTGGGGTCACTGCCTCGGTGGGAAACAGCCAGCATATTATATATACAGTGGTACCCCGGTTTACGATATTTTTTCATTCCAGAATGCTGTTCAAGTGCCATTACCAAACGAATTTATCTCCTTAAGAAATGTTGTAAAATAGACTAGTCCTTTTAGACCCCCAAAATTACACTTACAAAAGCATTTAAAAAAATAAACTTACATAAAAGGGTGAGTTTGGGGACCATCGTAAACCGGGTACCACTGTATATATATATATATATATATATATATATATATATTACAGTGGTACCTCGATTTACGATGGTCCCAAACTCACCCTTTATGTAAGTTTATTTTTTTAAATGCTTTTGTAAGTGAATTTTGGGCTAAAAGGACTAGTCTATTTTACAACATTTTTAAGGAGATAAATTGTTTGTAAGGACTGAACAGCATTCTGGAATAAAATATCAATCGAGGTACCATTATATATATATGTATATATATATATATATATATATGTATATATATGTATATATATAATATATATATATATATATATATATATATATATATATATATATATATAGAGAGAGAGAGAGGAGAGAGAGAGAGAGAGAGAGAGAGGAGAAGAGAGAAAAGAGAGAGAGAAGAAAGAAGAGAGAGAAGAGAAGAGAGAGAAGAGAGAGAAGAGAGAGAAGGAAGAGAGAGAAGAAGAGAGAAGAGAGAGAAGAGAGAGAAGAAGAGAAGAAGAAGAGAAAAAGAGAGAGGAAGAGAGAGAGAGAGAAGAGAGAGAAGAAAGAGAGAGAAAAAAGAAGAAGAGAGAAAAGAGAGAAGAAGAGAGAGAGAAGAGAGAGAGAGAAGAGAGAGAGAGAGAGGGAGAGAGAGAGAAGAGAGAGAGAGAGAGAGAGAGAGAAGAAAGAAGAAAGAGAGAAGAGAAGAAAGAGAGAAGAGAAGAAAGAGAAGAGAAGAGAGAAGAGAAGAAGAGAGAGAGAAAGAAGAGAGAGAAGAGAAAGAGAGAGAGAGAAGAGAAAGAGAGAGAAAAAGAAGAAAGAGAAGAGAGAGAGAAAGAGAAGAGAGAGAGAAAGAAGAAGAGAGAGAAAAGAAGAGAAGAGAAGAGAAGGAGAGAGAAAGAAGAGAGAGAGAAGAGAAGAGAGAAGAGAAGAGAAGAGAGAAAGAAGAGAGAGAGAAGAGAGAGAGAAGAGAGAGAGAGAGAGAAGAGAGAGAGAAGAGAGAGAAAGAGAGAGAAAGAAAGAAAGAGAAGAGAGAGAAAGAGAAGAGAAGAGAAGAGAAAAGAGAGAGAAAGAGAGAAGAAAGAGAAGAAGAGAGAGAAAGAGAAAAAGAGAAAAAGAGAGAGAAAGAGAGGAAGAGAAGAGGGAGAAAGAGAGAAGAAGAAAGAGATAAGAGAGAAGAGAGAGAGAAGAGAGAAAGAAGAGAAGAGAAGAGAAGAGAGAGAGGAGAGAGAGAGAGAGAGAGAGAGGAGAGAGAGAGAGAGAGAGAAACCTTTGCTCAGGGCACCTTATGTGTCGCAAAGGCCAAACACCTTTCAGGAGTTAAAAGTGAAAATTTTGTTGGGAACCCACAGGTGGTCTGTATTTTGGCCGTTAGGGACGTCAGCAGATAATCTTTGGGTTAACGAATTTTTAATTTCATTATAGTTGAAGAAGTGTTGCAAAGCAACACAAAAGACACCTTTAGCAAAGTCATCCTCCCCTAATGGTTTCTTTGCATGCATGCATACATATATGTACGTACGTGCGTGCACGTTTGTACAGCCTCTCCTCACTTAACGACGGAGTTCCATTCCTAAGACCACGTTGGTAAATTAATTTGTCACTAAGTGAGGAGCATAGTATAATGGTAGTGGGTTTATGTCAACCATTTTTTATATTATACAGTAGTGTACTGTTTATTGTATTTAACACAATAGAGGAAATCAGCTCTAGTATACATTATTTAGGTATGCATACCCGTCGTAAGTCCAAGTCATCGGTAAATGAGTACGTCGCTAAGTGAGGAGAAACTGTGTGCGTGCGCTCACCTATTTGTGATTGCAGGGGTCGAGACTCAGCTCCTGGCCCCGCCTCTTCACTGACCGCTACTAGGTCCTCTCTCTCCCTGCTCCATGAGCTTTATCATACCTCCTTTGATATACCTTTGCCTCGTCTTAAAGCTACGTATGGTTCCTGCATCCACTACCTCCCTTGCCAGACTATTCCACTTCCTGACAACTCTGTGACTAAAGAAATACTTCCTAACATCCCTTTGACTCATCTGAGTCTTCAGCTTCCAATTGTGACCCCTTGTTTCTGTGTCCCATCTCTGGAACATCCTGTCTCTCTCCACCTTATCTATTCCTCACAGTATTTTGTATGTCATTATCATGTCTCCCCTAACCCTCCTGACCTCCATTGTCATCAGGCCGATTTCCCTTTACCTTTTTCTCTAATTTCTTGACGTGCTTGACCAGGTGTAGGTTCCAAACTGGTGCTGCATACTCTAGTATGGGCCTGATGTACACGGTGTACAATGTCTTGAACAATTCCTTACTGAGGTATCGGAATGCTATTCTCAGGTTTACCAGGTGCCCATATGCTGCAGAAGTTATCTGGTAGATGTGTGCTTCCGGAGACATGCTCGGTATTATACTCACCCCAAGATCTTTCTACTTGAGTGAGGTTTGCAGTCTTTGGCCACCTAGCATATATACTCTGTCTGCGGTCTTCTTTGCCCTTCCCCGATCTTCATGACTTTGCATATGGCAGGGTTAAATTTGAGTAGCCAGTTGCTGGATCACGTGTCCAGCCTGTCCAGGTCTCTTTGTAGTCCTGGCTGATCCTCATCTGATTTAATTCTCCTCATTAACTTCACATCATTTGCAAACAGGGACACTTCTGAGTCTATCCCTTCGATCATGTCATTCACATATACCAAAAAACAGCACTGGTCCTAGGACTGACCCCTGTGGAACCCCACTCATCACAGGCGCCCATTGTAATACCTCATCTCGTACCATGACTCGTTGTTGCCTCCCTGTCAGGTATTCTCTGATCCATTGCAGTACCCTTCCTGTTATACATGCCTGATCCTCTAGCTTCTGCACTAATCTCTTTTGAGGAACTGTGTCGAAGGCCTTCTTGCAGTCCAAGAAAATGCAATCAACCCACCCCTCTCTCTCATGTCTTACTTCTGTTACCTTGTCATAAAACTCCAGAAGGTTTGTGACACAGGATTTGTCTTCCATGAATCCGCACGCGCATGTGTGCATGCGTGCGTGTAAAACAGGGAAGGGGAGAAGAAACATCTGTCATGAGTTTTTAAACAAGGGAAACGGTTACTTAAGCAATCATCCAAAACAAGCCAAGTATGTAATGTAAGCTACTCGAGTGAATTTTATGACCTACCTTAAATCAAAGATTCGTTATGCATAGACCCTTAGGGAAAATAACATCTAGTATTTAAAGCAGTGTATTAAGTTATCCACAAGATGCTGATCTATGGAATATTGTTGACATCAGTTTAATACAATGCACTCTTTAAACTAAAGCTATTAAAATACATTAATACAAAAAAATATGAGTGCAGTAACTTTAAGAATATGATACAATTTATAATACCAGTGGCATAAACTTTCACATCAAGTTAGATTTGTTACATATAACTTGTGAAAGATATTAGAAAAAACTTTTTTGTACTATCTATACTTAAATCTCTGAATGTGTTTGTGCATTCTGTTCAAGAGACCAGGTGAAGACAACCAATGGTATGGCGACTTCTAACTCCTTATCATAAGTCTACTGAATACTCCACAAAATAATCACTTAGTGACATCTTATATAATTTGTCATTTTTTGGGGGGAGGGGTATAAAGGAGGGTTTAGGTTTGTTATAAGTTCTATATTGCCTAAAATAATACAGCATTCACAAAATAATTATTCAAGAAAGAAGTTAAATTCTTTAAACCTTTTAACAAATTTACAACAAATGTCACACATACAAAAAAAGTCCACATCCACTTAAATAAAACTTGCTCCCTACTTACTTAAAAGATTATTTTTAGATATTCTTTTAAAACATGTCAATGAAGATAGTATTATTTATAATTAGATGGGCGGTGAAATGTCAAATTAACTGAAATCTCCATTTTTGACTGTTAAAGTAGTCAAACTGAGACTGGCAAAAGAAAAACAAACATCTTCCTTACAGCTGAAGATGCCATCTTTGAACTGTCCACGAGCCAGTGCACATGTACTGCAACCTGAATATTATACACCAAAACATTTCCATATATTTTAAACATTTGTGCAGTATTAATTTAATGTTTTTAGTTTTATATGAACAAAAAATTTTCAGTGACCAAAAGAAAATCCTGTATATTATTTAGCATATAAATACATATTAATACAATAACAATGTCAAAATACAAAGTTAAATTATCCTTATTGACGAAGGAACCCACATGAAGGTAGAAACATGAAGAACAGATTGCTCTGTATGAAATATTTGAACTTCTAATAAAGGGCCTCTTCTTCTCAAGGGAACCTCAGTTTGAGGCCATAATAATAATAATCATAATAATAATATCGAATTAAGTGCTAAACCAGTCATATACAGTGCTGAAAGGAGGAATGTGTGAAAGAAATGAGCAAACTGATGAAGGACTGAAGGACAAGAGTGTGTGAGGGCAGAGGTTAAGGAAGAGCTAAAGAGGAAAAGTAAACTCACATTTGGTGCAATAAGTTTGTTTCTAATGTGTTGAACTGACAGTTCAACCCAGTAGTCTTCTCAGAGCAACTCCGGGCATTTTTCCATGAGGTATCAGTGAGTGAGATGTGTGTGGCTGATATGTAGGTGGAAGAGTGAAATTTCCCAAACACAATAGCAGTGGGAAGATGGCCAGAAACCTAAACGTGGTTTAACAGAAAACAATTTATGAACCAACTTGGATTACTGTTGTTGTCATCGTGTTATTTGTAGTTTTACCTGTTGACTGCAGGTAGAGTGTATAATCGGTTGCAGAGGCCATATGAAGACCAATCTACGTATTGTCTATTTCTGCCTCCATGTGGGTTCCTACTTCTTCAGTGCATGAGATTATATATATATATATAGTATATATATATATATATATATAGTATTTTTTTTTTTTTTTTCAACAAGTCGGCCGTCTCCCACCGAGGCAGGGTGACCCAAAAAGAAAGAAAATCCCCAAAAAGAAAAAACTTTCATCATCATTCAACACTTTCACCACACTCATACATAATCACTGTCTTTGCAGAGGAGCTCAGATACGACAGCTGAGAAAAGTCCCTCCCAGCTGTCACTATCTCAGACCCCTCCTTTAAAGGGCAGGCATTGTACTTCCCATTTCCAGGACTCAAGTCCAACTAAATCAATTAACTGGTTTCCCTGAATCCCTTCACACAATGTTACCCTGCTCACACTCCAACAGATCGTCATGTCCCAAAACCATTCGTCTCCATTCACTCCTATCTAACACGCTCACACATGCTTGCTGGAAGTCCAAGCCCTCGCCCACAAAACCTCCTTTACCCCTTCCCTCCAACCTTTTCTAGGACGACCCCTACCCCGCCTTCCTTCCCCTACAGATTTATACGCTCTCCAAGTCATTCTACTTTGATCCATTCTCTCTAAATGACCAAACATATATATAGTATATATATATATATATATACAGTGGACCCTCGCTATTCGAACACGCCAAAACTCACCCTCATTCCAGAATGCTGTTCAATGTTGTTACCAAATGAATTTATTCCCATAAGGAATGATGTAATTAGATTAGTCCATTTCAGACCCCAAAAATACACTTATAAAGTACTTACAATAATAAACTTACATAAAAGGGTGAGTTTTGGAGTGTTCGAATAGCGAGGGTCCACTGTATATATATACAGTGGTCCCCCGAGTTTCGTACACCCCGGAAATCGTACAATTATGTAAGTATAATATTGTAAGTGCTTGTGGAAGTGTATTTTTGGGGGTCTGAAATAGACTAACCTACGTGACATTTTTCCTTAAGGGAGTAAATTCGTTCGGTAATGGTGCTTGAGCAGGATTCTGGAGTGAAGTTTTTATGAAACTCGGGGGACCACTCTGTGTGTGTGTGTATATATATATATATATGGAATATATATGTATATATATATGGAAGTGGAATAGAATTCTTCCTCCGTAAGCCATGCGTGTCGTAAGAGGCGACTAAAATGCCGGGAGCAAGGGGCTAGTAACCCTTTCTCCTGTATATCTTACTAAATGTAAAAGGAGAAACTTTCGTTTTTCCTTTTTGGCCACCCTGCCTCGGTGGGAAATGGCCGCCGTGTTGAAAGATAAAGATAAAGATAAAGATATATATATATATATATATATATATATATATATATATATATATATATTATATACACATGTATATATATATATATATATATATATATACATGTGTATATATATATATATTATATATATATATATATATATATATATATTAGTGACAGCTGGGTAGCTGTTGTATCTGAGCGCCTCTGCAAAGACAGTGATTATGTATGAGTGAGGTGAAAGTGTTGAATGATGATGAAAGTATTTTATTTTTTTGGATTTTCTTTCTTTTTGGGTCACCCTGCCTCGGTGGGAGACGGCCGACTTGTTGAAAAAAAAAAATAATATACATTCATTACATACATACACACACACACACATACACTCTGCATCAAAGTATGTAGTACATTCTATATGGTTCGTACGTTGACTTGCATGCAGCCAGCAGTAACAGCCTAGTTGATCAGGTCCTGATCCACCACAAGGTCTGGTCATGGACCAGGTCGCAAGGGCATTGACCCCCCAAAAACCCTGTCCAAGTATAGTTTGATGCAGTGTGTGTAGGTTCAAATCCTGCTATGGACTAAGAGATACTGTTTGTAAATAATTGTGCCTGTTTGCAAATTGTTATGTATGTGTGTATACAGTGGACCCCCGAGTTTCGTAAACCCCGGAAATCGTACATTTATGTAAGTATAATATTGTAAGTGCTTGTGGAAAAGTATTTTTGGGGGTCTGAAATAGACTAACCTACGTGACATTTTTTCTTAAGGGGGTAAATTCGTTCGGTAATGGCACTTGAGCAGACTTCAGGAGTGAAGTTTTTACGAAACTCAGGGGTCCACTGTACTCACCTATTTGTGGTTGCAGGGGTCGAGACTCAGCTCCTGGCCCTGCCAGGTTTGCGTGCATGTGTATATATATATATATATATCTTATACACACATGTACATACAGTTGACCGTTGATTATGATAAACGACATTTTCAAGAACATAACTACTGAGACAAAAATTGTCCAAATTGAAGAACATACAAGAAAAATAGGGTTATGTTCCTTGTACCCCAAAAAATGGCAAACTTTTTTTCTTTTTTTTTTTTTATTCCCAAAGTGTAAAAAAGAAAATGATAATGACATTGTAGTTGGTTGTTGTGAAATATTATGTTAATGCATTTTTTACGGCTACAAATGTTACAGAAATATTTACCTTAAATTTGGTTGCTGGTGTATGTCAGTGATTCTTAACAGAGTGGAGAGGGATGCTGAGGTGGAAGGTTGTGGATTGTTTGCTGAGGTGGATGGTTGAGGCTCTGGCACTAAAGTCAATGGTTGTACTGGGGTAGAGAGAAATTCTGTTTACCCTGCAGTACTTTATATGACTGTTGGTAAGGCATCACGAGCTGCTCTAGGCCTTAAAATGTAAAGGGAAATAGGGTTACTTTCATTAGACCCCCCCAAAAAAAAAGCAAATCAATTCATTTTTTTTAAAGCTTTGTAACTTGGGAAAACTAAAATATAATCAAGTTTTCTCATCACTATAGTTGTCATTGCTTGTTGATATGGAAATGCAAGGGGAGGGTTAATGTGACCCTGTACAATACCTGTGCTGTGCAAACATGACAGGCAGTCCACACTATCACCTGAAAATATCAGTAAAAAATAAATTCAAGAGAAAACTGTGTTGTTGTTGGATCTATAAAGGCCACTGATGGCTTATGCAGTATCAAACCTTGCTTCCCAGTGTAAGGGTAAGATATTGCCTAAAGCTGAGCCATGAAGGAACAAAAGCTAGAAGTTCTGACTAAGTGGATCCCCCTCGCAAAGCCCCAGCAGAATGGGATGCCCACACCCTCACCTGAGTTCAGCAACCAGCTTCCTACCAAAACTGTTAAAGAAACATTCACAGGGTGGAAAAATGGAGCTGGCTAAAATTGAGCCAATGAAAAGTGCCCATCCTGTAACGTGCCCAGCGAACAAAGTAAGATGAAAACAAGCGACCCAGAGAGAACGGGAAATTTGTCTCTGATGCTCAGGCTAGCGCAGAAGTCCTAATCAAGAGAAAATCTTATCAAGGACCAGCTTGAATTGGTGTTATTGTTGGGTTGAGGGTTGTGAAGGCCCAAGGGTCATTGTGTCCTCACTGCTGTGAAACTATCAGAATGCTTTGCAAATATAAACTATTTAGTACATACTATTAATAAATTTATTATAATAAAGGAATAAAATTAAATTATAATTTCCCTTGCATTTTCAACAATAAAAATACCAGTACATGTATGTGTATCTTTACCTAATAAACTTACCAAGAGGGTGGATTGGAGGCCTCAACAACACCGACAACAACAAATCCTCACACACATCCAAGTTTTTAAATTACAAAATACAAGTGTACCAAACTAATGTACAAATATATATGAAGTACTGTATACACATTACATCAAGGTTCCTTTCATTTTACGAAAAAGTCGTGGGTATATAAACACTGGGGGAGTCGCTCCTCTTAATTTATGTGCAAACACTGTCTCCAGTATCCTCATATTTTAGCACAGATGAAGCAAAGGATGTGAAAACACTGCATGTATTGACTGACTGACTGGTATGCAGGAATCGACTAATTTAATTACATTTGTGGGCTTTCCTGAGACTTCCATGGTGATCAAGAATTTATATATAAACGGTGTATGCTGTGATGGCCCTCAGAAATTCAAAAATTTATCACGGTGTGCCACAAGATTATCCCTTTACTTTTTTACTTACTGTAGTTTCCATACTTTAATATCAATCGCTAACACATTTAACATTTGTTAATATACACCTTAGGTAAGTGTAGTTACAGTGAAATTAGTGGTTACTAGTCTTCTTGCACAGGCTTTTAGCTATTTTCCCCCGAAAGTTACAGTCATCGACAAATTTCATGGAGTGATGATCGAAAATACATATAACTCAATTTTGCAACAGTCATTTCGAAAACGTTACAGGTCACTTCTTAATTGATGGTCTACTGTGACTGTGTGTACTCACCTATTTGTGGTTACAGGGGTTGAGTCATAGCTCCTGGCCCTGCCCATGTGTGTGTGTGTGTATATATATGTATGTATGCCACATGGGGATGGAAATCTTTAGCTCTAGTTCTTTCATACTCTCATGCGTCGTCAGAAGCTGTGATACTCTGTGACAAGGCCACTGCTAATACGCTTCTGCCTTGCCTCAGAATTTCCCCTAAGTTCCTAGTCTTGCAACACTGGCCAGCCCCTGACGATGCACAAGAGTACGAAAGATCTAAAGATTTCCATCCCCATGTGGCTTGTTCTACATTATTAGGATTGCCTGTTTGTGACTGTATTGCACATATCTTTTAGGAATGAAGAAGAGCAGGATGTGAGTGTGGGGGAAGTGCATGAAGCATTAGGTAGAATGAAAGGGGGTAAAGCAACTGGAACTGATGACAGATACATAGTTTAAGAGTGGTTGGTACTTTTCAGTAAATATATGAAAGAGGGGAAGGTACCTAGGGATTGGCAGAGAGCGTGTATAATTCCTTTATATAAAGGGAAGGGGACAAAAGAGACTAAAAATTATAGGGAAATAAGTTTACCGAGTTCTCCACAGGGAAGTGGAACAGAATTCTTCCTCCGTAACCCATGAATGTCATAAGAGCAAAGGGATAGTAACCCCTTCTGTATACATTACTAAAGTTAAAAAGAGAAACTTTTGTTTTTCTTTTTGGGCTACCCTGCCTTAGTGGGATACAGCCGGTTTGGTGAAAGTTGTTGTTTACTGAGTATACCAGGTAAAGTGTATGGTAGAATTATTACTTAAAGAATAAGAGGTAAGACAGATGAAGATGAACAAGGCTTTAGAATGGGTAGGGGATGTGTAGATCAAGTGTTTACATTGAAGCATATATGCGAACAGTATTTAGATAAAGGTAGGGAAGTTTTCATTGCATTTATGGATTTAGAAAAGGCATATGATAGGATGGATAGGGGAGCAATGTGGCAGATGTTGCAAGTGTATGGAATAGGTACTAAGTTACTAAATGCTGTAGAGTTTTTATGAGGATAGTGAGGCTCAGGTTAGGGTGTGTAGGAGAGAGGGAGATTACTTTCCAGTAAAAGTAGGCCTTAGACAGGGATGTGTTATGTCACCATGGTTGTTTAACATATTTATAGATGGAGTTGTAACCATATATATATATATATATATAAAACACACACACCCCTCTGGGTTTTCTTCTATTTTCTTACTAGTTTTTGTTCTTATTTTCTATCTCCATGGGGAAGTGGAACAGAATTCTTCCTCCGTAAGCCATGCGTGTCGTAAGAGTCGACTAAAATACCAGGAGCAAGGGGCTAGTAACCCCTTCTGTATACAATACTAAAGTTAAAAAGAGAAACTTTTGTTTTTCTTTTTGGGCCACCCTGCCTCAGTGGGAAACGGCCGATTTGTTGAAAGAAGAATAATCTAAAGATGCTGAAAAACCAGAAATGGAATATAGTGTATAAACTACATGGGGGTAATTAATAGGGTAGACAGGAATAAGGTATTTGTGAAGCAAGAAATGGGAACTCGAGGACACAGCTGGAAGTTAAAGATGTTAGGGAACAGTATTTTTTCCAGTCTCAGAGTGGCTGGGAAGCAGAATGACCTTGATAAGGAAGATGTAGAGAGAAACCTCATACATAGTTTTAAGAGCAGGTATGATAAGACCAATGAGGTTATGAGGGAATTAATCTGGAGAATGGCAAGCTAAAAGACGTAACCAGGATTTGAAATTCAATCCCTGCAGCCACAAACAGATGAGTACACATATACAAGCATCCTTTTCACAACCATGAAAATAACACTGGAATTCAGTCAAAATACTTTAGAACTGTTGTAAAAAGTACACTTAAAAAATATTTGTAAAAAAGTTTAAATAAAATTTTAAATACTGGGGTAGTTAAAAACTTAACTCAAGAAAAAAATAATTTACCTAAACAAGTACTCTAGGTACATCAACTGTTGAAATGTCAGAGAAACTATAATTGTAGTTTTTTTAATAATTATGTTCTCTTCAAAGAAGAATAATCTACCACTTTCCAAGAAATATGTATAAACAAAACTCATATTTATGATAACTTCGTTACTTAAAACAGACTAACAATTAAACTAAAAGAATTAATCATTCTAATTTCAAGTAACAGTGTAACCTCGGTTTTAGTATGCCCCAGCTTGCATGTAAAACCACAGTTATTCTCCATAAAATGTATTTTTTGTTAACATTTTTGGGTGTCTGGAAGGGATTAATTGGATTTACATTATTTATGGGAAATATTATCAAAAAATACATTTTATAGAGAATAACTGTGGTTTTACATGCAAGCTGGGGCATAAGAAACTACAATGAAACAACTCCCGTAATACAGATTTTTGTCGAGTACAATCTCAACCATATCAGTGTGAAAATTTCCAATACTTCACCATGCTAGAAGCTTCCACACAGGCCTCTCCACTATTAATAAGTGAAAATACATGCCGAGTATCATCAGACATGAAAAATGATTGGTTGACGGATGAATGTTATTCAATGATAACATGCATAGACAGGAAAATTTCATTCCCAATTTTGGCAGTACAGAATACCGATGTCTTCAAATATTAGTAAAAAAAAAATTTATTACAATGCAGATTGAAGTTCCTAAGATTTTATACATCAATCTAAATGCTTATGTGATAATCTACATTTTATACATACAGTGGAACCTCAGTTTTCGTTATTAATTCGTTCGAAAAAGTCTGACGATAAACCGAATCGTACAAAAAAGGAAGCAATATTTCCCATATGAAATAACGTAAATCCACTTACTCTGTTCCAGACACCCAAAAATATTAACAAAAAATACATTTTATAGAGAATAACTAGTTTTACATACAAACTAGGGCATACAAAAACCGAGGTTCCACTGTAATTGTATGAAACTAAATTAACTCACATTGATACACTCGTGAAGTTAAAATGGGATCAGGGATTAATTAACATTACAAACTTAGCATGTACCTCACAGAACCTAACTGTTCAAAAGTACAGCACTGTAGTATAAAGATACAAAGAACAGTCAGTAATGTTTACCTTCAAGATAAGTGAAAAATGGTATTTATGGTAGGGGAAATACACATGAGCTTTATTACAGGTTTTTTCACCAAGTACACAACAGCTTCACTGGCAAGCCTCAAATAGGATTACATATTGAAACTTTAGGGAAAAAGCCCAAATTTGTAGTCCCTCTTTTATTTAAAAAAAGTATAAGCTTACTGAGAAAGCTGGAATATAAAATAAAATATTACCTATATATAATTAAACTGTTTTACTCTGTCTACCTGTATCACTAACATCCTGACCATAGCAAAGAATTTTTATTTAAAGTGTATACATTATAATGTGTGTCTGCTAAAAAATATATTAAGCTGCTCCATTACAAAGCAAAAGATATCCATAGATACATAATACATTATTATTTTTTTAATTATCTAACATGGCCAACTTTGTATGATTAATTTATGCACTTCACCTACCAATTCACAGTTTTTGATATGCAGATGTGAGGGGAGGACTGTAGCTCTTAGACTTGCCTCTTAACATTGTTTCCATTCACATCTTAGTGTTCTAGATCCTTCCCAGGTAAAGATTTCAAACTTATCTATTTTGTCTATACCTAGATGTATATTTCTCAGTAACCTAGTGAAATTGGCACATCACATGAATTTTAAAATACGTGTATGGAGTACACTTCCACTGTGTTATTGTTCAGGTCACTTCTTTAATAAAGGAATAAAGAAATATTTTTCAGTATACAGTGGACCCCCGAGTTTCGTAAAAACTTCACTCCTGAAGTCTGCTCAAGCGCCATTACCGAACGAATTTACTCCCCTAAGGAAAAATGTCACGTAGGTTAGTCTATTTCAGACCCCCAAAAATACACTTCCACAAGCACTTACAATATTATACTTACATAATTGTACGATTTCCGGGGTTTACGAAACTCGGGGGTCCACTGTATATGATTCTTTCGGGTGTGTAATCTTCCAACCACATCCTCTTGATTTTTACATTTCTCAAAGAGCCTATGTCCATTTCTTGGATTATTATAAGTGGCATGATATTTTTTCTTGTTCTTTGTTCCTCCACCAGCAAAATAAGACAACTCTCACTTTATTTGCAGCTTATTTCCCTTGACTCCAGCACTGATCTTGAAGCATTCCTATAAACTTTCTCAAATTTAACCTTGTTTTACTGTCTTCCACACCAATGTTGCAAACCCAAAAATGGCTTGCACATTTTTTTTTTTTTTTTGAGAAAGAGAGTTTAGCAAGTTCATAAATGCCAGTCTTATTGTTGCAAGTGTTTCCTATGCTACTGATGTTGATGTTTATGTCAGCTTTAAGGTACAGGTCTGGGGTAATTGTTATTCCAAGGTCTGTTTCTTTAATTGTTTGTGAGTTCTACTCCATCTCCCAGCTTCATAATTTTGCTTTTGCTAAACGTAAATTCCAGTAACCATTTATTTGACTATTTTTTAAGTCTGTCCAAGTCTTCCTGCAGGATTCTTAATGTTATGATTACCAATTTGTCAATGTGTGTGTGTATATATGCATGTGCAGCTATGGATATCCCTAAATGGACTTTTTGTTAAAATAAATGGTGAATAACAAGCCAAAATGTATTGCAATTTTTGCATTTTCAAGTAACAATTGTGCAAGCTCTATAAAATCTCTATAAAATTTTCAAAATCTTGTGCATTCTTAACTTTTCCATCTTGCATCTTCTATTCCTTTAGACAAGCAGTTAACTGTATCAAAACACTAACATCCTTAGTATTATTGCAATTAAACTGACATTCATACCCTTACTTTACATTTCCAACTGTAATGAATTTCAATCAAATTTGATACTGATAAGCTTTAACAAAATTTACTGGTCATAAAACTCTGAGTAAGAGCGATTTTTTCCAGCTCGACGAGAACGAGAACGGGATCCTTCAGAGTAATTATCTACGAATCTCTGAGTTGTTGGTCTTTCTTCACGCATCTTTCGTCCTTCCTTTAGCATCTTTTCCTGAGGAAATAGCAGGTGAAAAAAAATTGTAATAAAATTATTTGATAAAAATACACTGAAGGTAATTTTTTTTTTTTAAATTTGTGGTAGTATATAGTTTGAAATAATTTGAAGATAATACATGTATAAAAATGACATTTAATGAATATCATAGATGTTTCTTATATATGCTGAGCACTAATATTTTTTAATTAGACCTTGAATTTACAAAAATATATTACTGTACAGTATATTATACTGATCACCCAAGTAAAAATGGTACTAAATAATGGTAATGAGGTAAAGGGAGAATTTATGGATTGGATAAACATATGTACTATAAATTGTTAGGAACAAAAATGTGTGCATATAACCTTGGAAAGTTGCAAGTATTAGAGCAGAGTACACTATACATTGCTGTCAAGCTTCTATAATGAAAATACTGTCCTGTATACATTGCTAGTGGGAAAATCATCACTTTGAAATTAGGATTTAGGATATATTATGCACATATCAGTGGCTAACTAACATCTTTACGAGTCTTTTAGAATACCAGTATGGTACCAACTAAAGATGTTGAGTTAACCCTTTCAGAGAGAAGATTGTGATAACAAAGTAGTTTCCTTCTCTCCGACTGCAGATGTCATGATTTCACTCCGGCCACAAATGTCAGTCCAATAGGTGCTGCCCAATGGGCTGTGTCTGCTGCCCAGAGTTAAGTGTCGGAAAGTGAACGTGCATTACCTACCCAGCCACACATGCAGGTCATTAATAATTCGGATACCCTGTAATCTTGCTTTCAACAATAAATAATGCAAGAAAAATTTATTTAACCAGATGTATAGTGTAAATAACAATGGGAAATGCTGTATGTCTATGCCATAAAATCTTGTTAAAATTAGTTGAAAATGAAAGGTAAACAACCTCCATCACTGTCCACTCTTCACCTACTGGACTTGGTTCTACAGTTATCCAGCCTTTGATTATGTTCTCTTCAGGGAAGATGTGTCAAGCTCCATTTGTATCTTTAAGATGACATATTTCTAGTTCAGATTCGTGGATTATACCATAAACAATGCAAGATATGATGTAAGAACAAACAGATAACCGATATAATGTCTGTTGCATACAGAATATATACAGTGGTACTTCAAGTTACGATATTTTTTCGTTCGAGAATGCTGTTCAAGTGCCATTACCAAACGAATTTATCCCCATAAGGAATAATGTAAAATAGACTAGTCCTTTTACACCCCCAAAAATATACCTACAAAAGCATTTAAAAAAATAAACTTACATAAAAGGGCGATTTTGGGGACCATCGTAACTCGAGGTACCACTGTATATTGAATAGTGAGATAAACTGCTAGTATGTACATGTTCCTTAACCCCTTAACTGTCCAAACGTTGATCTACGTTTTATTTTTCCTGCCTCAAAATTTAGCACGATTGGCCTGAGATGCCTGGTCAGCACAGAATGGGTCTTAACACTCGGTGTGTGCAGTATTAAAAAAATCTGGGACCACTTAGTACCTTGTGGGAGAACCAGTTCAATTGAGCGCCAGCTAGAGCAAACACCACAGCAAACACCTGGGATTCACTGATGTCATGTAGTATTAACACTCCCATTTTAAGAGGAAAGTGATGTTGACCCCGAGTTTAGTGGCTTTGAGGTGGATGTGGCCACAAGTGGTCAAGGAAATAAAAAAACCTTGATAATAACCCATGTGCAACACCCTTTCAATTTTGGTACCACTGGTAGTGTCATCCTGCCAGAATGTCATATAACCTATGCCCTAAGTAAAGAGAAACAATTCTGGAACATGTATGTGTTCGGCAGGCTGGCTGGCTGATTGACTTTGGCTGTCTCTATCTCCGTCTGTCTGTATCTATATCTGTCTCTTTCTCTTTCTGTCTATCTCTGTCTCAGTCTCACAGGTACACATAAATACAATTATACATAGTGTAAATTACCTAGGATAACCCAAAAAATCCAGACAAACTGCTATACAGTGGACCCCCGGCTAACGAAAAAACTTCATCCCAGAAGCCAGCTCAAGTGCCATTACCGAACGAATTTACTTCCTTAAGAAATAATGTCACGTAGGTAGTCTATTTCAGACCCCCAAAAATACACTTCCACAAGCACTTACAATATTTTTTTTTTTATTAACACATCGGCCGATTCCCACCAAGGCAGGGTGGCCCGAAAAAGAAAAACTTTCATCATCATTCACTCCATCACTGTCTTGCCAGAAGGGTGCTTTACACTACAGTTATAAAACTGCAACATTAACACCCCTCCTTCAGAGTGCCGGCACTGTACTTCCCATCTCCAGAACTCAAGTCTGGCCTGCCGGTTTCCCTGAATCCCTTCATAAATGTTACTTTGCTCACACTCCAACAGCACGTCAAGTATTAAAAACCATATGCCTCCATTCACTCCTATCAAATACGCTCACACATGCTTGCTGGAAGTCCAAGCCCCTCGCACACAAAACTTCCTTTACCCCCTCCCTCCAACCTTTCCTAGGCCGACCCCTACCCCGCCTTCCCTCCACTACAGATTTATACACTCTCGAAGTCACTCTGTCTCGTTCCATTCTCTCTACATGTCCAAACCACCTCAACAACCCTCCTCAGCTCTCTGGACAATCGTTTTGGTAATCCCGCACCTCCTCCTAATTTCCAAACTCCGAATTCTCTGCATTATATTCACACCACAATTGACCTCAGACATGACATCTCCACTGCCTCCAGCCTTCTCCTCGTTGCAACATTCATCACCCATGCTTCACACCCATATAAGAGCGTTGGTATAACTATACTCTCATACATTCCCTCTTTACTTCCATGGACAAGGTTCTTTGTCTCCACAGACTCTGAAGTGCTCCACTCACCCTTTTCCCCTCATCAATTCTATGATTCACCTCATCCTTCATAGACCCATCCGCCGACATGTCCACTCCCAAATATCTGAATACATTCACCTCCTCCATACTCTCTCCCCCCAATCTGATATCCAATCTTTCGTCACCTATTCTTTTTGTTATCCTCATCACCTTACTCTTTCCTATATTCACTTTCAATTTTCTTCTTTTACACACCCTACCAAATTCATCCACCAACCTCTGCAGCTTCTCTTCAGAATCTCCCAAAGCACAGTGTCATCAGCAAAAGCAACTGTGACAACTCCCACTTTGTATTTGCTTCTTTATCTTTTAGACCAACACCTTTTGCCAAGACCCTTGCATTCACTTCTCTTACAACCCCATCTATAAATATATTGAACAACCACGGTGACATCACACATCCTTGTCTAAGGCCCACTTTTACTGGGAAATAGTCCCTTCCCTCCTACACACTCTAACCTGAGCCTCACTATCCTCATAAAACTCTTCACTGCTTTCAGTAACCTTCCTCCTATTCCATACACCTGCAACATCTGCCACATTGCCCCCTATCTACCCTATCATACGCCTTTTCCAAATCCATAAATGCCACAAAAACATCTTTACCCTTATCCAAATACTGTTCACCTATATGTTTCACTGTAAACACTTGGTCTACACACCCCTACCTTTCCTAAAGCCCCTTGTTCATCTGCTATCCTGCTTTCTGTTTTACTCTTAATTCTTTCAATAATAACTCTACCATACACTTTACCAGGTACACTCAACAGACTTATTCCCCTATAATTTTTGCACTCTCTTTTGTCCCCTTTGCCTTTATACAAAGGAACAATACACGCTCTCTGCCAATCCCTAGGTACCTTACCCTCTTCCATACATTTATTAAATAATAGCACCAACCACTCCAAAATTATATCCCCACCTGCTTTTAACATTTCTATCTTTATCCCATCAATCCCAGCTGCCTTACCCCCTTTCATTCTACCCACTGCCTCACGAACTTCCCCTACACCCACAACTGGCTCTTCCACACTCCTACAAGATGTTATTCCTCCTTGCCCTACACACGAAATCACAGCTTCCCTGTCTTCATCAACATTTAACAAATCCTCAAAATATTCTCT
Organism: Cherax destructor; assembly: GCA_009830355.1. Taxonomy (NCBI): domain Eukaryota; kingdom Metazoa; phylum Arthropoda; class Malacostraca; order Decapoda; family Parastacidae; genus Cherax; species Cherax destructor. The sequence continues at coordinate 20,301 of WNWK01009260.1, forward strand.
CCATCTTCCCGATACCTCTAACTCTCCATTTAATAACTCTCCTCTCCTATTTTTAACTGTCAAATCCATTTGTTCTCTAGGCTTCCTCAACTTATTAATCTCATTCCAAAACTTTTTCTTATTTTCAACAAAATTTGCTGATAACATCTCACCCACTCTCTCATCTGCTCTCTTTTTACATTGCTTCACCACTCTTTTAACCTCTCTTTTTCTCTCCATATACTCTTCCCTCCTTGCATCACTTCTACTTTGTAAAACCTCTCATATGCTAACTTTTTCTCCCTTACTACTCTCTTTACATCATCATTCCACCAATCGCTCCTCTTCCCTCCCGCACCCACTCGCCTGTAACCACAAACTTCTGCTGAACACTCTAACACTACATTTTTAAATCTACCCCATACATTTTCGACCCCATTTCCTACACTCTCACTAGCCCATCTATCCTCCAATAGTTGTTTATATCTTACCCTAACTGCCTCCTCTTTTAGTTTATAAACCTTCACCTCTCTTTTACTTACTGATTCTATTTTCCTTGTATCCCATCTACCTTTTACTCCCACTGTAGCTATAACTAAAAGTGATCTGATATATCTGTAGCCCTCTATAAACATGTACATCCTGAAGTCTACTCAACAGTCTTTTATCTACCAATACATAGTCTAACAAACTACTGTCATTACGCCCTACATCATATCTTGTATACTTATTTATCCTCTTTTTCTTAAAATATGTATTACCTATAACTAAACCCCTTTCTATACAAAGTTCAATCAAAGGGCTCCCATTATCATTTACACCTGGCACCCCAAACTTACCTACTACACCCTCTCTGCATGTTTCTCCCACTTTAGCATTTAGGTCCCCTACCACAATTACTCTCTCATTTGGTTCAAAAGTTCCTATACATTCGCTTAACATCTCCCAAAATCTCTCTCTCTCCTCTACACTCCTCTCTTCTCCAGGTGCATACACGCTTATTATGACCCCCTTTTCGCATCCGACCCTTATTTTAATCCACATAATCCTTGAATTTACACATTTATATTCCCTCTTTTCCTTCCATAACTGATCCTTCAACATTATTGCTACCCCTTCCTTAGCTCTAACTCTCTCAGATACTCCCGACTTAATCCCATTTATTTCTCCCCACTGAAACTCGCCTACCCCCTTCAGCTTTGTTTCGCTTAGGGCCAGGACATCCAACTTCTTTTCATTCATAACATCGGCAATCATCTCTTTCTTATCATCCGCACTACATCCACGCACATTCAGACAACCCAATTTTATAAAGTTTTTCTTCTTCTCGTTTTTAGTATTATATTTACATAATTGTACGATTTCCGGGATGTTCGTTAGCCGGGGGTCCACTGTACTGTGCTTGTATATATAATGCATAGTAAGCATGACTGGCAAGTAATACATATTTTCACTTGTTCAAGAATCAGACGTGACGACGACTGCGTCATGTGTAATACCTGTTGGTTCACGAGTGGCTCTCTCTGAGACAGAGAGAGACAAGCAGAGACAAAAAGAGAGACAAGCAGACAGAGAGAGAGAGAGAAGCAGAGACAGAGATAAAAAGAGAGCTAGACAGACAGATAGACAGACATGTTTATGTGTAACAGTGAAAACAAATAAAGCCAAAGCAGTGCAGGCTCATCAAATGTCACCACTGCTGCACTGTCAGCAGTGGAGTGAAACTTGTCTTACATCATGCTTCAAGGGAACTTAGTATTATTATTATTATTATATACTCCTGCATATCCAAAACATTGCTGGGACCCATAAATACTATGTACATATATTTCTAGACTATAGTATGTGACTAAGGTAGGTGAAAATGTTCTCCTGTCACTGTGTTTGTGACTATTTTAGTACTATTTCAGTGCGAAATATTAGTGTCAGAACAAAGATTAGCTATGAAATCACAAGAACTAAAAATTGTAATTATCAGAACATAAAAATTATACAAATTAAAAAAAAAATGGAGAAAAAATGCTATATAGGCAACACTTCTGCAAGTGGCAGCGCTTCATGTTGCCGTTAGGCAAGTGACAAGCGCCGACTTTGCGGCCTTATATCTCCGTAAGTATTATAGAATTTTTTTTTACATTACTCTATGTAAAAAAATGTATTTAATTTTTTTTTTTCAAAATATTCGGAGTGCTGAGTGAGAGAACGTAGATCTATGTTTGGACAGTTAAGGGGTTAATTTGAAGAACAATGATGCATCACTGTACATATAACTACCAGGTATGTCACATTAGTTTTTTTTTTTGTAATGATGACAAGAATGAACCTGATAAAAGTAGTGTGTAAAATTTATTGAATTTTTTACCTAACCTAGAGACATGAAAAGATTGAACTTCTAAAAATATGTGGAGCATATTAACCCTTTCAGGGTCCGTCCAGTAGATCTACGGCTTTGAAGCCAGAGTCAAAGCCGTAGATCTACGCCATGAGCTCAGCTCACTCAGATAACATGTGAGTGGTAAATTTGGGCCTAGATATGAGAGAGTACATCTTTGTGGTAAGTATGAACCACATAAAACAAATCCTGCAGCACGCAGTGCATAATGAGAGAAACCGTAATTTTGGATTAAAACAGTGACTTTGCAGTGTTTTTTCGTATGCTTTTTACAGATGTATTCAAGATTTCTTGGTCTCATTTGATAGAATGGATGATATATTACAGAAATAGAGATGATTTTGATTGGTTTTAGTGCTGAAAATGGTTTGAAACTGAGCTCAGAGTAGTGGAAATGTTCAATTTTTGCCAATGTTCAAGAGTAAACAAATGACATCAAGCGTCTAATACACATCAGCTGGTGGGTCTAATATACGTTCACGAATGTGCTGATATTATTTATACAATTATTACAACATTGCATAACAGTAAATCTTCTATTTTTTGGTGTGAATAAAAATTCATTATGTGAATAAACAATCGAAATGGAATTAACATAAGAAAGGAGGAACACTGCAGTAAGCCTGCAGTGTTCCTCCTTTCATTTGTAAAGCCTGAAAACGTAAATAATGAACAGAGGAAATGTTAGTTTAGTGCCAGAAATGCCTGCATTGTTTATTCTGGACCCTATTTTGAAACTAATATTTTGAATTTTGTGTTAAATTGGCCAAATTACCAATTTCCGATCACTTTGTTGGCTAGTTGAAACAGCTGACTGGGCGATTTCTTGTGCTCAATCGATAAAATAGAAGTAATACTAGCGAAATAGCTAAGAATTTGGTTGACTGGAAAATTGTAATTGGCCTAAAATGGGAGTCAAAGTCAGCAAAATCGCTGATGCGTAAATATCGCTGATGCATCAAAATTCGCGAGAGCATAATTTTGTCAATTTTCCATCAAATTTCGTACTTTTTGGTTTATTACCTTCAGAAAAAGATTCTCTACCATTTCATAAGAAAAAATAAGAAAAATTTTTCTTATGTAGTACTGGTTTGTATTTTTTTTTTTTTTTGCAAGATCTCTACTGGCTTTACGCAAAGGAGCTATATCTACGTTTTAAAGCCACTGGGATTTCACCTAGAACTAAGCTTTTTTTTTGTCTTCCAAAAAATACTAAGTGATTATGCCAGTGGTATTTTTCATTTCTTTAAAAAGAGTTCCTTGAATCAAACTCATTAGCTGCATGTGTGGGTATGTTTTCTATTTCCTTTTAGAATTCTTGGGATTTGTAATTATGTTAGACATAAGATTTGTAGGGTAGGCACAGTAATATATTTAAAAAAAAAAAAAAAAAAGTGTAATACAGCATCTGGATCCTCAACTCTCCTGTCAGTTAGTGGATTGCTGAATATGGACTCATGTCACTTTCAAAATTTTACTCATTTCCTTTTCATTATCAGTGTATAACCTCCTGTGAGTAGTGGGCCAATTCTAGAGGTGTTTTTGGAAATGAACTTTGTGTATACGTATATGTAGAATGTTTAGGAGCTTTTCAATTTCCTGATGACTTTTTTTATTCCTTATGGGCTTCTTCCATCTCTTATGAATGTTATAGCTCCTGTTCTACATCAGTACTCATTTTTAACAATTCAGAAACCTTTCTTCTTCTGTACATTTTTCTACATTTTGTTTCAACATTTGATCTTGTAGGCTTTCTCAGCAGAACATACTTTTTATAGACTTTGTGTGCCTCTGTATTCAATTTGTCCATGTGCTGGTGAAGGTTACTGTAAGTTTGTTTTTGACCCAATCAATTCTGATTGTTGAAGTTAAATTTACTTTACATACCTTCACGTTTAAATTCATGCTTGTCTGTAATTCAATGAGGTTGTGATTAGAGTACTGTATACAGCCTCTCCTCACTTAGCAATGTATTCATTTACCGACGACTCAGACTTACGACGGGCTCTCTGACCAGTATGCATGCCTAAATAATGTATATTAGAGCTGATTTCCTCTATTCTGTTTAATACAATATACAGTACACTACTGTATAAACATTTAAAAATATACCAGAAATGCTATAAATTGTGCAAAGGTGTCATTAAAACAATATCAAAGATGGTTGACACAAACCCACTACCATTATAGTACGCTCCTCACTTAGCGACGAAGTCGTTTACTGATGTAGTCTTAGGAACGGAACTCCGTCGTTAAGTGAAGAGAGGCTGTATTGTATTTGACATAGTTCTGTGATTAGTTCTTCAATGTTTGTGAAGATCTAGTACGGTGTATTTTCATTTCTAGTACAGTGGTCCCTCGGTTTTCGTGCATCTCCAAACTCGAACATTTATGTAAGTGTATTTTCGTAAGTGCTGTTGCAAGTGTATTTTTGGGGGTCTGAAATAGACTAACCTACGTGACATTATTTCTTAAGGAAGTAAATTCGTTCGGTAATGGCACTTAAGCAGCATTCTGGAACGAATTTTCGGCGAAAACCGAGGGACCACTGTAGTTTCTATTATCTGCTGATTCAAGCAATTTTTTTTTCATAGAGCCCCAGTGGCTCTGTGATATACAGTAGGGCCCCAATTATACAGCAGGTTAGGTTCCAGGCTCCTGCCAGAAAGCAGAATGCCATTTTTTCCACTTATAAATGCCAGACAACAAGTTTACACTTAACTTATATAGTTAGTAATAGAACTAGGCATTAAAAAACAAAAAGTCAAATACATACACAGTACATTCATTACTTACCTTAAAATATTTGTAGTCTTAATGTAGGGCAAGAGGTGAGTAGTACTTATTTGTAGGAAATCAGGTGTAGGTAGCCCTGGCTCCCTGTCCCAAACTTAACCCTTTGGGGGTAGACAGGCCTTCTCGGAAACACGTTCTCAGGGTCGAAATTTTTTGAAAAAAAAAAAAAAAAAAAAAAAAAAAAAATGATAGAGAATCTTTTTCCGATCATAACGACAGCAAAAGTATGAAATTTTAATGAAAACTTATGGAATTATGCTCTTGCGAAGTTATTGGTCTCGAAGATGTTTACGCATCGGCAATTTCGCCCACTTTGAGCCCTATTTTTGGCCAATTCCAATGTTCCAGTCCACTAAAATCATAGCTATTTCGCTAGAACTCCATTTTTCTATCGATTGAGTACAAGAAACCGCCTATTTACCAATTTCAAGTACCCCAAATAGTGGTCAGAAAATGGCAATTTGGCCAATTTCACAAATTTCAAATGATGCCAATTTCAAAATAGGGTCCAGAATAAACAAGGCAGACATTCCTGGCACTAAAATAACATCTTCTCTGTTCATTAGTCAACGTCTCCAGGCCCCTCTTACATTACTTTTGCTTTCCATTTTGAATTTTTATTCTCACAAAAAATAGAAGATTTACTGTTATGTATACAACTGCATCATTGTAAAAATGGTATAAATAATATCAGCGCACGTGTGCAAGAATATTAGACTCGCCAGTTGATGTGTATTGGACACATGGTGTGATTTGTTTACTCTTGAACATCGGTTAAAATCAAACATTTTCGCTACTTTGAGCTCAATTTCAAGGTACAGTGGTACCTCGGTTAACGATGGTCCCCAAACTCGCCCTTTTATGTAAGTTTATTTTTTTAAATGCTTTTGTAAGTGTATTTTTGGGGGTCTAAAAGGACTAGTCTATTTTACATTATTCCTTATGGGGATAAATTCGTTTGGTAATGGCACTTGAACAGCATTCTGGAACGAAAAAATATCGTTAACCGAGGTACCACTGTACTTGTCATTGTCAAACCAATAAAAATCATCTCTATTTCTGTAATATATCTTCCATTCTATCAAATGAGACCAAGAAAACGAAAATACGTACATCAATAAATACCATACGAAAATAGACTGCAAAGTCGCTGTTTTAAACCAAAAACACAGTCAGAGTTTTTTTTCTCATTATGCAGTGTGTGCTGCAGGATTTTTTTTATACTGCGCACACTGACCACAGACCCATTCTTTCATATACAGTGGACCCACGGTGTTCGTCCTGCTCAAAACAGGCCCTTTTATGTAAGTTTATTTTTTTAAATGCTTTTATAAGTGTAGTTTTGGGGGTCTAAAAGGACTAGTCTATGTTATATTATTTCTTAAGGGAATAAATTCGGTTGGTAATGGCACTTGAACAGCATTCTGTTACGAAAAATGGACGAACACCGGGGGTCCACTGTATAGGCCTACCAGCCATTTCCCGCTTAATTTGAGGCCGCTAGAATTTACGCGTACAGTGGACCCTCGGCTAACATTCTTAATCCGTTCCAGGAGCTAGAGCTTTAGCAGAAAAAAACGTTATCCGAAGCCTTATTTCCCATAAGAAATAATGTAAATACAATTAATCCGTTCCTGATATCCAAAAATATTCACAAAAAAAAAAAAAAAATTAAAGAATAACTATAGTTTTACATACAGAAAACACACATAAATACTACATACAATTTAAAATTTATAAATAAATAATGAAATAAACATTTAAAATAACATTTACTTACCTTTAATGAAGAGACTTGCTGGCATCTGGAAGATAGGGAGGACAGGGGCAGGGCTTAGTGTTTGGAAGGGAAATCCTCACTCCCTGCACTACTGCTACACTCCCTGTATGCTTGCTACACTCCTTTCATGCCTGTTACACTCCCTGCATGCCTGCTACACTCCTTGCATGCCTGCTACACTCCCTGTATGCCTGCTACATTCCCTGCATGCCTGAAACACTCCCTGCATGCCTGCTACACTCCCTGCATGCCTGCTACACTCCTTGCATGCCTGTTACACTCCTTGCTTGCCTTCTACACTCCCTGCATGTCTGCTACACTCCTTGCATGCCTGTTACACTCCTTGATTGCCTGCTACACTCCCTGCATGCCTGCTACACTCCCTGCATGCCTGCTACACTCCCTGCATGCCTGCTACGCTCCTTGCATGCCTGCTACGCTCCCTGCATGCCTGCTACACTCCCTGCATGCCTGCTACACTCCCTGCATGCCTGCTACACTCCCTGCATGCCTGCTACACTCCCTGCATGCCTGCTACACTCCCTGCATGCCTGCTACACTCCCTGCATGCCTGCTACACTCCCTGCATGCCTGCTAAACTGTGTTTTTGTTGTACATCCTGACAAGCTCACCCACACGTACGCCACTCTCATATTTTTCAACAATCTCCTTCTTCAGTTCGATGGTGTTCCTCACTCTCTTTAGCACAGAGGTGCCACTAGGAAGCTTCTTTGGACCCATGGTGACTTATTTCACAGTGACAGTCACTAAATCACCAAAAAAGACATTAAATGTATTGTGAATGCTTGAAAGAGCGCGCTGGGTATTGTTCACTCAAGTGTAAACAACGCTGGACTGGCGTCCTGGGAGGAGGTGCGCAAGCCCAGAGTGGACAGACAGGTCTGGTACGTAACGTTAGCTGAGTAAATAACGCTAGCCGAAAAAAATATTGAACGTAAAAAGCAACCTTTAGCCGAAAAAAACGTTATCTGGAATGAACGTTAGCCGGGGGTCCACTGTACTAGTACGGCACCGACCCCGAAAGGGTTAAAGACAACTAATCTTTAATGTCTGCTAATTTTGGTAGCTACTCTACCTAGTTTGCTGGACTCAACTTCATATATTCTTCCAGATATTTTAATGACCTTCAATTAATGTGAGTCTTTTACTGAAATAAATAATAGTAAGAGAACAGAGAATAAAAAATAAAAGAGGGAAGTTTAACCAACAATAATGCTACTACTGCAACAAAAATGTGTCAGTTTAAAACTTATGCATTAGCAGAAGTAATAAATACGTACAAAGCTACTGATCATTAGTCCAGCTTAGGAATGTATTTCTGAGTTCAAGAGTGAACCCCATGAAACAATGTATATGTAACTCTTCAATTGTTAGAGCCAGCCTTCCTCCCACGGTCCTACTGAGTTGATTGTAGTGAGCGCTATCATCACACACTCAAAACATGTCAACATAAAAATAAAAGCCACATTTCTTAACCAAACTGTACCAAACAAATGGAAACTCACCACACTTATACCAAACAAACATACCAAAGGTAAATGTAGTATGTATTTGACAAAGCCATAGCATAAAAAAACGAATTGTAAAAATGTATGAGTGTTAATGGGGTGTTATGGACTTGTTATGGGGGCTATAAAACCCAGCATGTATTGTTGTAATTAAGTAACACAAATACCTAATTATATTGAATTATTCAGAATTTGCTTAATGAGGTCTTGAGGTCAGGCCACCCTTAAGACTTAAAGAAGCTGAATTAACCTGATTTTCTCAATATATAATAGGTTATAAATACACACATTTAAATAAGTAGTTAAGGGAAAAATAACATAACAATGAGGGAGTATAAGATGCTTTCTTGCTGGGGTATACAAGACCACCGACAGCTGATGCTACAGCGAGCCATCAAAGTTATCAACATTGGTAAAAGTGAAAGCCACATTTCCTTACCAAATTTTACTAAACACATATTAACTTGCCGCACCTATATGAAACAAACATACTGAAAATGATTGTATCCGAGTTATTTTTAGATCTTTTATTTCGTATGATATAAAGTGGACCCCTGGTTTTCGAGGTGTGCGGAAATCGAGCAATTCAGATTTTGAGCACTTTTTTCGGCGAAATTTTCCCCCGGATTTTGAGCATCCACACAGAAATCATATACGAGTCACGTCCGTTTGCCTGAACGCCACTTCTCACGCATACCACACTCAGTCTGTCTGTCTTTCGTTGAGTTAGCAATACTCCGCACATTAATCCATTTTATTTGTGCTTGTTTATTGATTGTGACTGAAATAAGCCACCATGGAGCCAAAGAAGGTGAAAAACACGATAGAATTCAAGAAAGAACTTGTAGCAAAATATGAAAGCAGCGTATGTGTGGCCAAGCTCATCAGGTTATATGGCAAGTCGACATCAACAATCTGTTCCATCCTGGTGAAGAAAGCAGAAATCATGGAAGCTGATGTTGCGAAAGGAGTAAATATGCTAACAAAACAGAGATCACAAACAATCAAGGATGTGGAGAAGCTGTTGTTGGTGTGGATCAATGAAAAACATTTAGCGGGAGATAGTGTTGTGGAGTCAATCATTTGTGAAAAGGGAAGGCAGTTACATGCAGATCTCGTAAAGAAAATGCCTGGAACGAGTGCTGCTGTTAGTGAATTTAAGGCCAGCATAGGCTGGTTTGACAGATTCAAGAAGTGTAGTGGCATTAACAGTGTTGTAAGGCATGGTGCAGCTGCAAGTTCAGACAAAAGTGCAGCTGAAGAATTCGATGATGAACTTAAGGAGTACGTAGAGGCTGAAGGATTCCTCCCCCAACAAGTGTTCAATTGTGACAAAACAGGCCTCTTTTGGAAGAAAATGCCAAAGAGGACCTACATCATGCAGGAGGAAAAGCCACTGATAGGACAAATGCCTATGAAGGATAGTCTAACTCTTTTTTTCTGTGATAGCACTAGTGGGGATTTCAAAGTGAAGCCTTTACTGGTGTATCACTCTGAAAATCCCCGTGTGTTCAAGAAAAACAATGTCATGAAGAGTAAATTGTGTGTAATGTGGAAGGCTAACAATAAGGCATGGGTCACGAGGCTAATTTTCATTGAGTGGGTCAATGAAGTGTTCGGCCCGAGTGTGAAGAAATACCTCCTGGAAAATAAATTGCCACTTAAGTGCCTCCTGGTAATGGACAATGCTCCTGCTCATCCTCCAGACTTGGAAGACCTATTGTTTGAGGAGTGTAATTTCATCATACCTAATACCACTCCTCTCATCCAGCCCATGAACCAGCAGGTCATTTCAAAATTCAAAAAACTCTACACCAAAGCAATGTTTCAAAGGTGCATTGAAGTGACCTCGGACATTGAATTGACCCTAAGAGAGTTCTGGAGGAATCACTTCAATACCCTCAATTGCATAAACCCTTATACATAAGGCTTGGCAGGGAGTGACTTCCAGTACTTCGAACTCTGCTTGGAGAAAATTGTGGCCAGAATGTGTCCAAGAGAAAAATTTTGAAGGGTTTGAGACTTACCCTGACGACCCTACGTCTATTGTGGAATGTATTGTGTCTTTGGGGAAGTCCATGGGGTTGGATGTGAGTGGCCAGGATGTGGAAGAGTTGGTGGAGGACCACAGGGAAGAGCTAACCAGTGAAGAGTTGCAACACCTTCAACTGGAACAGCAACAGACTGCAGCTGAGGATATTGCTTCAGAGGAGGAGGAACAGAGGAGAAAGAATGTGCCTTCTTCAGTGATTAAGGACGTGTGCAAAGTGGAGTGAGTTGCAAAGTTTTGAGGAGAATTATCACCCTAACAAAACTGTTGCAAGCCGTGTCTGCAACATGTTCAATGACAATGTCTTGTCCCATTTTAGGCATATCTTAAAGAGACGCCAGAAACAGAGCTCTCTAGACAGATTTTTAGTGCGACAAGGGTCCAGGGCCGTGGGGGCGTTGACCCCCCCGGAACTCTATCCAGGTAAACTCCAGGTAAACCCCAGAGAGGGTTTTGATACCTTAAGTCCTTATGGAGGGGGATTCCCCTTCCAAACAATTAACTCTCCTCCCTCTTCCCTCCTCGCCTTCTTCAATACGCCAACAAGTCTTCAATAAAGATATGTAATGTTTATATTTATTTATATTTATTTATCATTGTTTTCTGTATGTACAACTATAGTCATTCTTTAAAAAATAATTTTTTTGTGAATATTTTTGGGTGTCTGGAACGGATTAATTGGATTTACATTATTTCTTATGGGAAATATTACTTCGGTTTTCGTCCATTTCGGATTTCAAGCAACCTTCTGGAACAGATTAATTACAAAAAACAGGGGTACACTGTACATATGCATTATGGGCTGATAATGCTGTGTTTAGTAAAAGAGAAAGTAAAACCACATGCTTTATCTGAAACCGAAGCTAAGAGCCAGCAAAGAAATAAGATTCTTTCACCTTCCTCTCTAAATATTATTGCTATATTGAAATGATAATATAACAAGGCCAGCAGCTGGCATGAAACTTGCCAATAATCTTCCCTTATATTATTAGCCAAAAAACTCATTACTCTGCCTTATAGCAAAGTGTGAATTACTCTCTATAAAATGGAAATTGTCTGGGAAGTCACATTGTTATGGTGCAGCCTCATTCAATACATACTGTATCTCCACCATAAAACTCTTTTTAAAGACATATTCACTCTTTATTATCATTACCAACATTTTCAAGAACTGAAGAAATAAAGCTATAGACATCATTGTTAAAGACAGAAATATGTAATTAATACGTATACAATAGTGGGGTTTCTGTACTTTCTTTCAGGGTTAATTATTCAATAAGAACTTCTACCAAAATTTTCTTTATTAATATTACTGCACAGAATTTTCTCTTCACTTTTTATACAGGTGTTACATATACAGTAGGGCCCCACTTATACGGCAGGTTAGGTTCCAGGCTACTGCCGGAAAGCAGACTTCGCCGAAACGCAGAACTCCATTTTTTCCATTTATAAATGCATATAAATGCCAGATAACAAGTTTACACTAACATATATTAAGTTAGCAATAGAACTAGGCCTTAAAAAGTAAAATACACACACAGTACACTCATTACTTACCTCAAAATATTTGTAGTCTTAATGTAGGGCAAAAGGTGAGTATAGTATTTACTGTAAGAAGTCAGGTATAGTAGGTATGGTAGCCCTCCTGGCCAAACCCCACTCTAGGGCACTTAAAGCACCCTAGAGTGATACAATACATATACAGTACACTCATTACTTACCTTAAAATATTTGTAGTCTTAATGGTCTTAAGGTAGGGTGAGAGGTGAAAAGTATTTACAGTGGACCCCCGAATTACGAGCATAATTCATTCCAGAAGGCTGCTCAAGTCCCATTACCGAATGAATTTTCTCCCTTAGGGAATAATGTCAAGTAGGTTAGTCCGTTTCAGACCCCCCAAAAATACACTTACAAAAGCACTTACAATATTACACTTACATAATTGTACGATTTCCGAGGTGCTCGTAACTCGGGGGTCCACTGTATTTGGTATTTGTAGAAAGTCGTGTGAGAGGTATGGCATCCTGCCTGGCCACTCCCACCTACATAATACGACATTAAGCGCCCTACAGCGATAAAATGCATATACAGTACACTCATTACTTACCTTAAAATATTTGTAGTGTTAATGTAGGGTGAGAGGTGAGTTTTATTTGTAGGAAGTCAGGTTTGGGAAGTGTGGATAGCCAGCCAGAACAGCCCTCCCCTCCCACACGTAATGTAAACAAACCAGGCGAACGCGTCTGGTTTTCGTCAATGAGAAACACTCCCATTCTCATGTAACACCATTTTTAGAAGAAATGACGCCCTGAGTGAAGGCTTATGAAAGAAGTATGCCACAAGTCCTACAAGTAGCCTGGCTACCACAAGTCCTACAAGTAGCCTGGCTAACACAAGTCCTGCAAGTAGCCTGGCTACCACAAGTCCTGCAAGTAGCCTGGCTACCACAAGTCTTACAAGTAGCCTGACTACCACAAGTCCTACAAGTCGCCTGGCTATCACATCTCATATTTATGTTAATTTATTCTACTGTGGGGTGTATTTAGATGGATTAAGCAAAATGTCTATATTAACGTAAACTAAGACATTTAATGTGCCAAAGTGATTATTATTAGTATTACGTAATGTTTTCCCTCCGCCTGGCAACACCTCCATAATACTAATAATAATAATAATGCAGTGGACCCCCGACTTTAGGTAGGTTTGAGTATCGGTCAATTCGAGTTTCGAAGGCTTTTTTCCGGTCAAATTTTGCCCCGCCAACCGGTCATTACCCTATCGGTCCAGGTACCAGACCTATCCACCTGCCCGCACTTGCGTGCCTCGCCGCACAGGCACAGTGAGCCAGTCTAGCGTTGTTTACCATTGAGAGAACATTACCCAGTGCGCTCATTCAAACATTTCACAATAAATTTATTGTGTTTGTTGCTGGTTTAGTGATTGTCACTGTGAAATAAGTCACCATGGGTCCAAAGAAGCTTCCTAGTGGCACCCCTGTGGTAAAGAAAGTGAGGAACACCATCGAACTGAAGAAGGAGTTAGTAGAAAAATTTGAGAGTGGCTTACATGTGAGAGCTTGCCAGGATGTACAACAACAAAAACCAATCTACTATCACCTCTATCCTGGAAAAGAGAAAAGAAATCAAGGAAGCTAATGTTGCAAAAGGTGTTGACATGTTTGCCAAAAATAGATAAAAAACAGTGGATGAGGTTGAAAAGTTGTTGGCGGTGTGGATCAATGAAAAACAGATAGCCGGTGATAGTGTTTCCACAGCGATAATTTGTGAAAAGGCAAGGCAGTTGCACGCAGATCTTGTCAAGACAATGCCTGGAACCAGTGCTGAGGAGAGTGATTTTAAGGCCAGCAAAGGCTGGTTTGACAGATTTAGGAAATGTAGTGGCATACACAGTGTTGTAAGGCATGGTGAGGCAGCCAGTTCAGACAAATGTTCGGCTGAAAAATTTGTGTCTGAATTTAAGGGGTTTGTAGACACTGAACAATTTAAACCTCAACAAGTGTTTAATTGTAATGAAACAGACATCTTTTGGAAGAAAATGAAAAAGAGGACCTACATTACAGAGGAGGAAAAGGCACTGCCAGGACACAAGCCTATGAAAGACAGGCTAACTCTCACGTTGTGTAGTAATGCTACTGGTGATTTTAAAGTGAAGCCTTTACTCGTGTATCACTCTGAAATCCCAGTGTTCAAGAAACACAATGTGAACAAGAATAATTTGTGTGTTTGTGGAAGGCTAACACCAAGGCATGGGTCACGAAGGCAATTTTCCTGGAATGGCTCACTGGAGTGTTTGGCCCCAGTGTGAAGAAATACCTCCTGGAACAGAAATTGGGACTCAAGTGCCTCCTGCTACTGGACAATGCTCCTGCTCATCCTCACAACTTGGAAGACAATTTGTCTGAGAACTTCAGTTTTATAAAAGTGAAGTTCTTGCCTCCTAACACCACTCCTCTCCTCCAGCCCATGGACCAGCAGGTCATTTCTAACTTCAAGAAACTCTACACCAAAGCAATTTTTCAAAAGTGCTTTGAAGTGACCTCGGACACTAAATTTGACCCTAAGAGAGTTCAGGAAAGATCACTTCAGTATCCTCCATTGCATAGGCCTTATAGGTAAGGCTTGGGAGGGAGTAACTTCGAGGAATTTGAACTCTGCTTGGAGACCACTGTGGCCGGATTGTGTTGAAAAGAGGGATTTTGAAGGATTTGAGGCTGACCCTGACCCTGACAACCCTGTGCCTGGGGTTGGAGGTGAGTGGTGAGGATGTGGAAGAGTTGGTGGAGGACCACAGGGTAGACCTAACCACTGAACAGCTGTAAGACCTTCATCTGGAACAGCATCAGACCACAGTAGAGAAAATTGATTCACAGTAGGAGGAAGATGGGAGGGTGAGGTGCCTTCTTCACGGATTAAGGAAATGTTCTCAAAGTGGAACGATGTGCAAAGTTTCGTTGAAGAATTTCACCCTGAGCAAGCTGAAGCAAGCCACATATGCAACTTGTTCAATGACAAAACCTTGTCCCACTACAGGAAAATGTTAAAGAGACGCCAGAAACAGCGGACTCTGGACAATTATTTTTCTAGACAGCTGTCTAGTGACTCTCAAGCTGATATTAAAAGACAAAGAAGGGAAGTAACCCGAGAGAGAGACTTGTTACCTGAAGTCCTTATGGAGGGGAATTCCCCTTCCAAACACTAAGCCCTCACCCTGTCCTCCTCCCTATCTTCCAGATGCAAGCAAGTCTCTTCAATAAAGGCAAGTAAATGTTATTTTAAATGTTTAATTATAAATTTATTATACTTTATATATACAGTGGACCTCCGGTTAACGAACACCCCGGAAATCGTACAATTATGTAAGTATAATATTGTAAGTGCTTGTGGAAGTGTATTTTTAGGGGTCTGAAATAGACTAACCTACGTGACATTATTTCTTAAGGAAGTAAATTCGTTCGGTAATGGCACTTGAGCAGGCTTCTGGGATGAAATTTTTTCGTTAACCGGGGGTCCACTGTATTTATAATTGTTTTGTGTATAGATAATCTTAACAAAATTATTTTTTTTGTGAATGTTTTTGGGTGTCTGGAACGGATTAATTGTATTTACATTATTTCTTATGGGAAATAAGGGTTCGACTTTCGAACAATTCGAGTTAAGGTCTAGCTCCTGGAACGGATTATGACCGAAAGTCGGGGTCCACTGTAATAATAATAGTTTATTGTGACATGATACAAAGATGTACAATGGGTTATAAGAATGGGGTGTACATACATAGCATATAAACATGCTGTTTATATGCTATGTAACGTGTTTCTTATATAATTTTGAAGAAAATATCATAGATGGATTAATGAAAATGTCTATATTAATGTAAAATTAGACATTTAATGTGCCCAAGAGTGATTATTATTAGTATTACGTAATGTTTTCCCTCCGCCCGGCAACACCTCCATAGCATATAAACAGCATACATAGCATATAAACAGCATACATAGCATATAAACAGCATACATAGCATATAAACAGCATACACAGCATATAAAAAGCATGTTTATATGCTATGTAACGTGTTTCTTATGTAATTTTGAAGAAAATATCATAGATGGATTAATGAAAATGTCTATATTGACATAAAATAGGACAGAGAATGTGCCCAAGAGTGATTATTACATAATAGAGAGATGTGCTCAAGGAAAATGTAAACAAACCGGGTGGCACGCGCCGTATTTGAAAGACCGCTCGCTGCATAGAAAGTTTCGGTCATAATTTGAACTCGCCGTGTGGACGAAACGCCGAAAAGCAGAGCCCTACTGTAAATTAAACATTCTTAAGTTATATCAATTTGGGAAAACATTGCTTTTTAGTGAACATAACTTGATCTTATTTAGCAAGAGTAGTAGGAGACTAGGATGCACTGCTTGTGGCCCCTGTGCCTGTTGAGGGGAAGGGGGGGGGGGGGGAGAAATACTACTTGTAGACCAATTGCTAAGGGAAAAGAAGGGACCACACTCATGGCCCAACAGACTGAGAAAATACTTTCCTGTGCATATGTGTGTGCAAGTGTGCATTTATCTATAATACATATTTGTTTGGTATAGGTGCAGCGAGTTCCTACTGTTTGGCAAAATTTGGTAAGGATATTTAGCTTATTTACTTGTGTTTCTTTTTTAGCCACCCTGCTTCGGTGGGATACGGCTGGTTTGTTGAAAGAAGCAAATTTAGCCTAGAACTAGGCATTAAAAACAATAAAAAGTAAAATACACACACAGTACACCCATTACTTACCTTAAAATATTTGTACAGTGGTCCCTCGGTTTTCGTGCATCTCCAAACTCGAACATTTATGTAAGTGTATTTTCATAAGTGCTGTTGCAAGTATATTTTTGGGGGTCTGAAATAGACTAACCTACGTGACATTATTTCTTAAGGAAGTAAATTCGTTCGGTAATGGCACTTGAGCAGCATTCTGGAATGAATTTTCAGCGAAAACCGAGGGACCACTGTAGTCTTAATGTAGGGTGAGAGGGGAGTTTTATTTGTAGGAAGTCAAGTGTGGGAAGTATGGTAGCCAGCCAGGTCATCTCACCCCACCCCACCCCTCCCACACGTAATATACTACGACATTTAACCCTTTCAGGGTTATTGACGTACTAGTACGGCTTACGCCCTGGGGTTATTGACGTACTAGTACACCTAAATTCTAGCGCCCTCAAATCAAGCAGAAACAGGCTGTTAGGCCTAGATGTGATAGAATGGGTCTGTGCGGTCAGTGTGTGCAGTATAAAAAAATTCCTGCACCACACAGTGCATAATGAGGAAAAAAAACTCTTGACAGTATTTTTGGTTTAAAACAGCGACTTTGCAGTCCATTTTCGTATGGTATTTATTGATGTATTCTCGTTTTCTTGGTCTCATTTGATAGAATGGAAGATATATTACAGAAATTGAGATGATTTTGATTTGTTTGACAAAGACAAGTACCTTGAAATAGAGCTCAAAGTAGCGAAAATGTTCGAATTTTGACGATGTTCAAGAGTAAACAAATCACACAATGCGTCCAATACACATCAACTGGCGAGTCTAATATTCATGCACAAGTGCTCTGATATTGTTTATACCATTTTTACAATGATGCAGTTGTATACATAACAGTAAATCTTCTATTTTTTTTGTGAGAATAAAAATTCAAAATGAACAGCAAAAGTAATGTAAGAGGGGCCTGGAAACGTGACTAATGAACAGAGAAGATGTTATTTTAGTGCCAGGAATGTCTGCCTTGTTTATTCTGGACCCTATTTTGAAATTGGCATCGTTTGAAATTTGTGTGAAATTGGCCAAATTGCCATTTTCTGACCACTATTTTGGGTAGTTGTAATTGGTAAATAGGCGGTTTCTTGTACTCAATCGATAGAAGAAATGGAGTTCTAGCGAAATAGCTATAATTTTAGTAGACTGAAACATTGGAATTTGCCGAAAATAGGGCTCAAAGTGGGCAAAATCGCCGATGCGTAAATGTCATCCATACCGATAACTTCGTGAAAGCATAATTACCTGGAGAGAGTTTACCTGGAGAGAATTCCAGGGGTCAACGCCCCTGCGGCCCGGTCTGTTTTCGATCAAATTTCATCATTTTTGTGGCGTTATGATCGGAATATTATTCTCTATCATTCCATAAGATTTTTTTTTTTTATATTCTTGGACCCTGAGAACGAGTTTCGGAGACACCCCTTGGACCCTGAAAGGGTTAAAACATCCCAGAACAATAAAATACATATACAGTGGACCCCGAGTAACGAACACCCCGGAAATCGTACAATTATGTAAGTATAATATTGTAAGTGCTTGTGGAAGTGTATTTTTGAGGGTCTGAAATAGACATTATTCCTTAAGGGAGTAAATTCGTTCGGTAATGGCACTTGAACAGGCTTCTGGAATGAAGTTTTTACGTTACTCAGGGGTCCACTGTACAGTACATTCATTAATTACCTTAAAATATTTGTAGTCTTAATGTAGGGCGAGAGGTGAGTAAACGAGATAAAACGAATACTAAATGAGATAGAGAGCGCGAATGAGTACGTACATGAGAGAGGAGAGATGCAGTGTATGTAAACAAACAGACGCATCTGGTTTTCGTTCATACATATTTGTATTATAAGATAATATAAACACTTTACATTGTGTACAAGTTGTCTCCACGTTGATACAGTAGAATAAATAAAAAGGAACACACTCATTCTCATGTAACACCATTTTTAGAAGAAATGACGCTCTGAGTGAAGGCATATGAAAGGAATAATTTTCTAGTTACCCCCAGTAATATTATAGAGTACACATTTTCTCTGATATTGGACTAGAGAAAACGTTATTCTTGCCATCACTCCTACAAGTCAACTGGCTACCACATCTCATCTTTATGTTAATTTATTCTACTGTGGGGTGTATTTATCATGTTTATTACAGTACATAATTTTGAAAAAAAGATCATAGATGGATTAATGGAAATGTCTATATTAACGTAATATACGACAGTTAATGCACCCAACAGATTACAGTGGTACCCCGACTTACGATGGTCCCCAAACACACCCTTTTATGTAAGTTGATTTTTTTAAATGCTTTTGTAAGTGTAATTTTGGGGGTCTAAAAGGACTAGTCTATTTTACATCATTTCTTATGGAGATAAATTCGTTTGGTAATGGCACTTGAACAGCATTCTGGAATGAAAAAATATCGTAAGTCGGGGTACCACTGTATTATTATTATTATTATTATTATTATTAATATGGCATCAAGAGTAGAAAGACTCTTAGGGATTTTAATGTGTACCTGCATGCCAGCACAGTGCCTAAGTATATTTAGGTACAGGTACACATAAGTATAATTATCAGAGTACATATAAAATATGCAATAACTTTAAAACACATGAAATTTTGGAAAGTTTCCAGACATAATAGAGAGATGTGCTCATGGAGAATGTAAACAAGCCGGGTGGGGTGCGCTGTATTAGATACGAGGAGCCGTATAGAGAGTTTTTATCATAATTTGAAATCGCCATATTAGTGGAACGGCATAAGGTGAAACACCTTAAAGCAGGGCCCTTCTGTATTGTACAGTGTCACACACATTTTCAGATCAACAAGCAATGACAACTACAATATAAGGTGTAAAAACTATTATTTTTGATGAATTACAAAATTTTGAAAAAAACTTGTTTTGCTTTTTTTGAGGTGCCAGGATCATAATTTTATTTTCCCAAACATTATTCAGTTCCCACATCACTATTTCACATAAAGTGCATGTTTTCAGGACTGTAACTTGCGCTACATATGAGAGTCTAGTACAGTGGACCCCCGGTTTTCGTAATAAATCAACTCCAGAAAATTGCTCGAAATCAGAAATGGGCGAAAACCGAAGTAATATTTCCCACAAGAAATAATGTAAATCCAATTAATCTGTTCCAGACACCCAAAAAATATTCACAAAAAATTCATTTTTTAAGGAATAACTATAGTTTTACATACAGAAAACAACAATAAATAAATATAAACATTACATACCTTTATTGAAGACTTGTTGGAGTATTGAAGAAGGCGAGGAGGTGAGAGGGAGGAGAGTTTATTGTTTGGAAGGGGAATCCCCCTCCATAAGGACTTCAGGTATCAAAGCCCTCTCTGGGGTTACTTCCCTTCTTTGTCTTTTATTGGCACTGGACCCCTGCCACACTAAAAATCTGTCCAGAGAGCTCTGTTTCTGGCGTCTCTTTAAGATTTGCCTAAAATGATACAAGACATTGTCGTTGAACATGTTGCCGACATGGCTTGCAGCAGTTTTGTTAGGGTGATAATTCTCCGCAAAACTTTGCAACTCACTCCACTTTGCACACGTGTCCTTAATCACTGAAGAAGGCACATTCTTACCCCTCTCTTCCTCCTCCTCCTCCTCTGAACCAATATGCTGAGCTGCAGTCTGTTGCTGTTCCAGTTGAAGGTCTTGCAACTCTTCAGGGGTTAGCTCTTCCCTGTGGTCCTCCACCAACTCTTCCACATCCTGGCCACTCACATCCAACCCCATGGACTTCCCCAGACACACAGGGGTAGGGTCCTCAGTGTCAGCCTCAAACCCTTGAAAATCCTTTTCTTGAACACATTCCTGCCACAATTTTCTCCAAGCAGAGTTCAAAGTCCTGGAAGTCACTCCCTGCCATATTTACTCCTTTTGTAACATCAGATTCCTTGATTTCTGCTTTCTTCGCCAGGATGGAACAGATTGTTGATGTCGACTTGCCATACATTCTGATGAGCTCGGCCACACGTACGCCACTTTTATATTTTGCTACAAGTTCTTTCTTGAATTCTATCGTGTTTCTCATCTTCTTTACCAAAGGGCTGGCACTCTGAACTTTCTTTGGCCCCATGGTGGCTTATTTCACAGTCACAATCAATAAACAAGCACAAAAAACAATGGATGAATGCATGGAGTATTGCTAACTCAACAAAAGACAGAGACAGAATGAGTGTGATACGCGCGAGAAGCAGCGTCCCAGGCGAACGGACGCGTCTCATACACATGATTTCCGAACGGATGCTCGAAATCTGGGGGAAATTTCACCGAAAAAAGTGCTCAAAACCCAAATTGCTCGATATCCGCACCCCTCGAAAACCTGGGGTCCACTGTGTGTACTCACCTATTAGTGGTTGCAGGGGTCAATTTTCAGGTGTTGGCCCTGAATATTAACTTGTCACTCTTTAGATTCACTCCCTTGTAGTCTCGTGGGCCCTATCATACTGCTCTTAAAACTATGTATGGACCCTGCCTCCACCACTTCCTCACCAAGATCATTCCACTTCCCGATCACTCTGCGTCAGAGATGTGGCGCATCTGTGACCAGCAGTGTACAAGAGTTTTCATTTCTTGTCTAAACAGCTTATCCCTGTCTACTTTATCAAATTTCCCTGAGTGCTTTGTATGTTAGTTAACATGTCTACCCTTGTTTTTCTGGCCTTCAATGTTAGTAGGTCCAATTCTGTTAGCCTCTCCTTGTAGCTCATGCCTCCAGTTTCTTAAAACACATTTTAAGGTGAGGGTTCCATACTGGTGCTGCATACTCCAAGATGGCGTAACATATGTTGTATAAAGGGCCTGGAATAACTCTTCATTGAGATTACTGAAGGCTACTCTGAGATTTGCCAGATGACCACTGGCTGCAGAGGTTATTCAGTTGATGTGAGCCTCTGGTGTTATATCAGGTACTATGCTCACACCCAGGTCTTTCTCTCTGAGATCTGCAACCTCTATCTGCCTCAAGTCTATAACCCCCTTTACAGTTTTCTTGCAAATGTTTTACTTTGCATCAAAACTAACTTACCAACATGCATATGCTTCATTTTACACCAAAACTAACTAAACAAGCTAATGTTGCTAAAATTAACACAATATACTATACTGTAACATAATCCTATACAACCTATCAAAGGAAAGCCTAAATTCACTACGTATTATTATTTACATTAATGAAATACTGCATATTAATTTCATGATATTCAGACCAATTTTCTTAATTATTGCAACAACGAATCTACAATCAGTTTGTCTGGCAAAGTGATGCTAGCTGAATACGCCAAGTCTGCAAATTTGATTTAAAAAGCACCCAAGTATATACAATAAATTATATGCACACACACATACAATATAGTGATTTTTCTTATCCAGACTACTGTAATTCGTGCTCGAGTGTCCAAATTGAAAATTCCGAATAAGAAATAGGAAATTTCTCTTCTATTTGAAAAATTTCAGAATTAAGAGAATTTCCAATTCTTGTCTCAGTTTCTTCTCTCACTAACCTTTTTCTTCTCTCCAAAACCTTCAAAATCCTCCTCCTCCTCATCATCACCAGAATCAAACAGACCGCCCGGTCGGATACTCGATTCCTTTCCGACCTTGGGACTTCTTTTCTAAAAACAGTTAATTGAACTAGTGAGATAGTTTGAGGGCGGATAATAGGTGAATGATTGCAGTATGATTATTACATATTTTATGTAGTTTTGAAAAAAAAAAAAAAAAAAATCTCATTGGGTCGTTATAAGCAAAGCATGAGATAACAGACTGTTAGAAAAGATTTAACAGGTACTTTAGAATATTATATAACTAATAATTTTTCATATGGAGATACATAAGTACTGTAGAATGAACTCCCGCTTATTAGATTATTCAGGGAAAACCCCCTTCCGCTTATAGCCAGAAATCAGGTTGGTCTTTTTTCTATTTTTGAGCCTCAAAAAATTTATTAATGCAAACAATAAAACACATACTTGTGTATATTTTGCTATTGAATCACATGGAAAATGTACATTTGTAATACAGTAATCCCCAGCAAAACCATAGTTTATTTAACATAATTTTCTATAATCAACTAAAGAACATGAATGAAAAACATTGGCTTAACTTTCCTCCCTCTCAACTACCTCTCATGGCAGCTTATATCCTTCAACAAAGCACTGCAATGTCATAGAACATTTTATGTAAAAAACAATGTTGAGCTACACAGCTTTTTTCAACATGTTTTAAGATTAGTCCCCATCGACGTATAAGATAGCAACAAAAGAAAGAACTGTAGCTGCAATTTTGCCCTCCCTTCGTTAGTGGATTGTTCAAATGAGAAAGCTACAATTCTGCCCCTCCATTACCTTTCCACTTTTACATCTCATTACTTATTTTTCTTTAGTCATTCACTTCATCCTTTTATCCAGATGCTTTGCAGTAAAACTCTTCAAAAGGGGTGTTACCATAATAGTTATGGAGATTATCTTTACCACAAGCAAGTGGCTTGATACTGGTGAAGGGCTCTTCATGCAAGGAATTGGAGTTACCTTACCTTTCTCCAATTGGAACAAACCTGGTTAATCCCATTTTCCCAAGCACCATAAGGCCCCCTACAGTTTTAGCACATACCCATGAATAAACCATACCACGGGCGAGGATTGAACTCGTGGCCAGTTGTAAAACTCCATGAATAAATTTTTAAAACATACCGACTGTCTCCTATCAAGGTATAATGACCCAAAAGAGAAACATACAATATCATTTGTTCAACAGCCGTCTTGCCAAAAGACATCAAAATTCAAATGTCCTTCCAAACTGCACCATCCCTGCCCCTCCTCCAGAGTACAGGTACTATACTCTCCACCTCCAGGATTCAAGTCCAGGTAACTAAGTTTACCTAACTAGTTTCCATCACAAGCTTTGCAGAGCAAAGCTTGTGTCCCACCTTCAGTACTTAACCTGCCAATAACTTAAAAATTTCCTCTTTTTAACTCATTTCCTTGTTAAAAATAATTTATCAACTTCATGCCTTGAGTACAAGCCCACAAAAATGTTGCTTAATTTGTAAAACTATACAGTAATTGTTTTTCAAGTACGTAATATATTTTTTATTATATACCAGAAGTCTATGAGAAAATGGGTTTAGCTTAAAACCTAACATCACTTGTCAAGACTACTGTAGAATGTATCTCTTTAGTTAAGCAGGGGATTACTGTATAGACATAAAAGTAAGAAAACAAAATTCACATTTACCAAGATTAAAAAAACAGTACGTATATTACACACTGGTTATGACATGTGACAACACTGATACATATCATGTAAACCAGATTTTTCTAAACCAATAATATATAATGTATATGATGATGAAAAGAATGTATACTTTGAGGTGGAAGGTTCGAGGGGTAAGGGTCACCCCCATGAAACAGTTGGAGGGAGGGGGAGGTGTCAAGGAAGCATTGAGTTTTAGGGTTTTGAGCAACCAGCAAATGGACACAAGTGGTTTTTTAATAGATGTGCTGCTGGAATGTGAGCAAGGCAACTTTTATGAAGGGATTCAAGGAAACTGGTTAGCTGGACTCGAGTCCTAGAGGGGAAAGGGCAGTGCCTGTGCTCCAAAGGAAGGTAGGTGATGTTGCAGTTGGAGGGTAACCTGAACTGTGATGTCAGCACACTTCTGGAAAAATAGCAATTGAATGAATGATGATAAATATAATTTCTTCCCTTGGTGGGAGATGACTGCTGAGTTAATAAATTTACACATACATATTATTTATTTTGTAAAGTCTGAGTTGTAAATGTTGCAGTGAGGCAAAAGCTGGAGGCTGTGGAGATACCATGTTTGAGGGCAATGTGTTGTGTGTATATTATGAAAAGAATTCAGAGCTTGTAGGTGTAGGGTTACCAAGAGTATAATTCAGAGGGGTAAGGAGGGGTTGTTGAGGTAGTGTGGACATTGAGAGGATGGAAAAAAATAGGATGACTATAAGAGTACAGCATATAAAGCTTGGTGGGGAAAACTACGGGTAAGGGTCACCCTAGGAACGGTTGGAGGGAGGAATTAAAAGGCTTGTGTGAGCATATTAGAAAGGTATGAATGGAGACAAGTGGTTTTTAATGGACATGCTGTTGGAGTGTGAGTAAGGTAACATTTATGAAGGGATTCAGGAGAAGTTGGTTAGCCAGACTGGAGTCCTGGAGGTGGGATGGGCAGTGCTTGCATTGCCAAGACAGGGTGACCAAACAAGAAAACACAATCACCATTATTCACTCAGCAGCTATCTTGTCAGAAGTGTGCTGATGTCACAATTCTGATTACCCTCCTACTGCAACATCCCCATCACTCCTTCACAGTGCAAGTAATGCCCCCTCCCACCTCCAGGATAAATATTTCCCTGCTCACATTCCAATAGCACATCCATTAAAAAACCATTTTGTCTCTATTCACTCCTATCTAACATGCTCACACAAGCCTGCTAGATGCTCAGCCCCTAAAATTCAAAGCTTCCTTTACCACCTCCCTCCAACCATTCCTGAGAAGACCTCTATCCATCTTCATCTTATCTACATGCCCAAACCACCTCTAATCAGCTATCTTGAAATATACCCTTGGTGACCCACATCACCTTTTAATTTCTACACTCCAAATTCTCTGCGTAATATTCACATCATACGTTGACCTGAAATATGACTTGCCTCTAGCCACCTTTTCACTGCAGCATTCAAAACTCATGCCTCTCACTCAAATAAAAAGGTTAGTACCACTATAATCTGGTACATTTTCATTTTTGCCAGGTCACTGCATGGGGAAGACCCAGACCAGAACTTGTCCTGGTCAACCTACCTGTACCTGTATTATTTTTTTTCCTCTCTCTATATTTTTTTTTTCCTTTCCAAAGATGCTTT
Source organism: Cherax destructor (assembly GCA_009830355.1). Classification (NCBI taxonomy): domain Eukaryota; kingdom Metazoa; phylum Arthropoda; class Malacostraca; order Decapoda; family Parastacidae; genus Cherax; species Cherax destructor. Next base: position 46,072 of record WNWK01009260.1, read on the forward strand.
AACATATCACCCTCCTTTTCCCCCTCAATTATTCTATGGTTCATCTTGTATTTCACAGACCCCTCTGCTGGCATGTTCATTTCCAAGTACCTAACTACAGTAACAACCCCTCCCTTCCTCCAATCTGATATTCAATATATCATTGGCTAGACTTTTTTGCTACCCTTATCTCCTGGCTCTTTTCTATCTTCACTTTCAACTTCCTTCTTTTATATACAGTGGACCCCCGGTTTTCGTGATTTTTTCGTTCCAGAATGCTTTTCAAGTGCCATTACCAAACGAATTTATCCCCATAAGGAATAATGTAGACTAGTCCTTTTAGACCTCAAAAATACACTTACAAAGGCATTTAAAAAAATACACTTACATAAAAGGGCGAGTTTGGAGCAGGACGAACACCGGGGGTCCACTGTACCTCTCAAATTCATCCACCTACCTTTCCAACTTGTCTTCAAAATCCCCCAAAACAACTGTGCCATTAGCAAAGAGCAACTGTAATGACTTCCAATTTGTATCAGATCCAACATCTTTTAATCTCACACTTCTTCCCAACATTCTAGCATTCACTTCTTTTACAATTCCATCAATAGACCCAGGAAGTTCTCACTTAACCCTTTAAGGGTTTCGGCTGTACTAGTACGGCTTATGCCACAGGGTTTTCGCCGTACTAGTACACCTAAATTCTAGCGCCCTCCAATCAAGCAGAAACAGGCTGGTAGGCCTGGATGTGAGAGAATGGGTCTGTGCAGTCAGTGTGCACAGTATAAAAAAAATCCTGCACCACACAGTGCATAATGAGGAAAAAAAAACTCTGACCGTGTTTTTGGTTTAAAACAGCGACTTTGCAGTCTATTTTCGTATGGTATTTATGCTTGCATTCTCGCTTTCTTGGTCTCATTTGATAGAATGGATGATATATTACAGAAATAGAGATAATTTTGATTGGTTTCACAATGACAAGTACTTTGAAATTGAGCACAAAGTAGCGAAAATGTTTGATTTTTGCTGATGTTCAAGAGTAAACAAATCACGCCATGCATCCAATACACATCAACTGGGGAGTCTAATATTCTTGCACAAGTGCACTGATATTATTTATACCATTTTTACAATGATGCAGTTGTATACATAACAGTAAATCTTCTATTTTTTTTGTGAGAATAAAAATTAAAAATGGAAAGCAAAAGTAATGTAAGAGGGGCCTGGAGACGTGACTAATGAACAGAGAAGATGTTATTTGAGTGCCATGAATGTCTGTCTCGTTTATTCTGAACTCTATTTTGAAATTTGTATGAAATTGGCCAAATTACCAATTTCTGACCATTTTATTGGGTAGTTGAAATTGGTAAATTGGCAGTTTCTTATACTACTCAATTGATAGAACAAATGGAATTCTAGCGAAATAGCTATAATTTTAGTAGACTGAAACATTGGAATTTGCCGAAAATAGAGCTCAAAGTGGGGAAATCGCTGATGCGTAAATAGCATCGATACCGCTAACTTCGCGAAAGCATAATTCCGTTCGTTTTCCATCAAATTTCATAATTTTGGTGGCGTTATGATCAGAAAAATATTCTCTATCATTTCACAAGAAAAAATAAAAAAAAAATTCCCGAAAAATTTGCGACCCTGAGAACGAGTTTGGGAGAGGGCCTCGCAACCCTCAAAGGGTTAATGTCATTCTGTTCAACGTTGTTTCGCTATTAACGTTGATGAGAAAAAGAAATCAATTCCTGGCCAAGAATAGAAAACATGGAAAGTCTTTTAAATATCTAGATGGACGATATGCATCGGCGTAACTCTCAATGTTTGCTAATGGCCATACAAATAAAAGCTTTAAGTTAATTTGAAGATCTAAAGAAAAAAACAGGGTTCTAATGTTGAAAGTGAAACATTCGTGGCAAGTCGTGGTTGGTTTGAATGTTTTAAGAAATGTTTAAAACTGCATAACGTACAAATACCAGGCGAGTCTGCAAGTGCCAACGAAGAAGCCACAGGTGCTTACCCAGCTTTACTATTACAGTATGTCCATTTCCTCCCTTATGGCTGTTTATATTTATTTTTTATGATATGCAGTGTGTTTCTTATACAGTGGAACCCCGAATTTTATATGCACTGAATATCGTACGTTTCGGATTTAAAACACTTTTTGTGTGAAATTTTGGTCCAGATTTCGTACCTCCACCAGAAAATCGTACGTATCAGACGCGTCCGTCCCACAGGACGCCGCCATTCATGCGTATGTGTCTCAGTCTGGCTCTGTCACTGGTCAAGTGAGCATTACTTCGCATGTTCCATTGTTTTTTGTGCTTAACTATTGAGTGCGACTGCAAAATAAGCCACCATGGGGCCAGCCCTTTGCTTAAGAAAGTGAGAAACACGATAGAATTCAAGAAAGAGATTGTAGAAAAATATGAAACTGGCGTACGTTTAGCCAAGCTTGCCAGGATGTATGGGAAGTCAAAATCAACAATCTGTTCCATCCTGGCAAAGAAAGAAGAAAGCAAGGAAGCTAAAGTTGCGAAAGGGGTAAATATGCTAACGAAACAGAGATCACAAACAATCGAAGATGTGGAGAAGTTGTTGTTGGTGTGGATTAACGAAAAACAGTTAGCGGGAGAAAAGTGTTGTGGAGTCGATCATTTGCGAAAAGGCAAGGCAGTTGCATGCGGATCTCGTAAAGAAAATGCCTGGAACGAGTGCTGCTGTTAGTGAATTTAAGGCCAGCAGAGGCTGGTTCAACAGATTCAAAAAGTGTAGTGGCATACACAGTGTTGTAAGGCATGGTGAGGCTGCAAGTTCAGACAAATGTGCGGCCGAAGAATTCGTTGATGAATTCAAGGAGTATGTAGAGGCTGAAGGATTCCTTCCCCAATAAGTGTTCAATTGCGATGAAACAGGCCTCTTTTGGGAGAAAATGCCAAAGAGAACCTACATCACGCAGGAGGAAAAGACACTGCCAGGACAAAAGCCTATGAAGGATAGGCTAACTCTTTCGTTCTGTGGTAACGCTAGTGGAGATTTCAAAGTGAAGCCTTTACTGGTGTATCACTCTGAAAATCCCCAAGAGTTCAAGAAAAACAATGTCGTCAAAAGTAAATTGTGTATGATGTGGAAAGCTAATGGACTGGGTCCATGAAGTGTTTGGCCCGAGTGTGAAAAAATACCTCCTGGAAAATAAATTGCCACTCAAGTGCCTCCTGGTACTGGACAATGGTCCTGCTCATCCTCCAGACTTGGAAGACCAATTGTTTAGGGACTTCGGTTTTTTAACAGTGAAGTAATTGCTTCCTAACTCCACTCCTCTCATCCAGCCCATGGACCATCAGGTCATTTCTAACTTCAAAAAACTCTACATGAAAGCAATGTTTCAAAGGTGCTTTAAAGTGACCTCGGACACTGAATTGATCCTAAGAGAGTTCTGGAGGAATCACTTCAATATACTCCATTGCATAAGCCTTATAGGTAAGGCTTGGCAAGGAGTGACTTCCAGGACTTTGAACTCTACTTGGAGAAAATTGTGGCCAGAATGTGTCCTCGACAAGGATTTTGAAGGGTTTGAGGCTGACCTGATGACCCTACCCCTGTTGTGGAATCTATTGTGTCTTTGGGGATGTCCATGGGGTTGGAGGTGAGTGGCCAGGATGTGGAAGAGTTGGTGGAGGACCACAGGGAAGGGCTAACCACTGAAGAGCTGCAAGACCATCTGGAACAGCAACAGACCTTAGCTGAAGAAATTGCTTCAGAGGAGGAGGAGGAGAGAGGGAAGAAGGTGCCTTCTTCAGTGATTAAGGACATGTGTGCAAAGTGGAATGAGTTGCAAACTTTTGTGGAAAAATATCACCCCTCACCAAGCTGATACAAGCTGTATCTGTAACATGTTCAGTGACAATACCTTGTCCCATTTTAGGCAAATCTTAAAGAGACACCAGAAACAGAGCTCTCTGGACAGATTTTTTGTGCGACAGGGGTCCAGTGACTCGCAAGCTGGTCCTAGTGCCAGTAAAAGACAAAGAAGGGAAGTAACCCCTGATAGGGCTTTGATACTTGAAGTCCTTATGCAGGGGGATATCCCTTCCAAAGAATAAGCTCTCCTCTCTCTCCTCCTCGCCTTCCTCCATACGCCAACAAGTCTTCAATAAAGGTATGTAATAGTGATTTAAATATTCATTTATCCATTTCATTAGTGCTTTATATTTATTTCTCATTGTTTTCTATATGTAAAACTATAGTTATTCTTTAAAAAATGTATTTTTTGTTAATATTTTTGGGTGTCTTGTAACGGATTAATTGTATTTACATTACAGTGGACCCCCGGCTAACGAAAAAACTTCATCCCAGAAGCCTGCTCAAGTGCCATTACCGAACGAATTTACTTCCTTAAGAAATAATGTCACATAGGTTAGTCTATTTCAGACCCCCCAAAAATACACTTCCACAAGCACTTACAATATTATACTTACATAATTGTACGATTTCCGGGGTGTTCGCTAGCCGGGGGTCCACTGTATTTCTTATGGGAAATATTAGTTCAGTTTTCGTAAGTTTCGGATTTAGACCGACCTTCTGGAACGGATTAAGCGCGAAATCCGGGGTTCCACTGTATAATTCTGAAAACATGTGAAACCTAAAATAATAAAATTGTTAATAATAAAGTAAATATATGACTTTATAACACCCCAAAGCAACATACTCCACAGTCATGGCATCTGTAGCACTACTGCCCTCTCTCTCAGCTCTCCCTTGCCATAGGAACTTAACTTGTTTATATCACTTAGCCTATGGTAAAACTGGTTTCATTATACGTCATTCTGCTTAATCCCTCAAGGGTCTGTCCCATAATTCTACAGCTTTGAAGCCAGGGTCCGTGCCGTAGTACTACGTCATAAGCTCAACTCACTCAGATAAGCAGTAAATTTATGCCTAGATATGAGAGGCTGCATCTATATGGTAAGTATGCACCATATAAAACAAATCCTGCAGCACGCAGTGCATAATGAGAACAAAAAACTGCGACCGTGTTTTTGGATTAAAACAGCAAATTTGCGGTGTATTTTTTTGTGCTTTTTACTGTTGTATTCCCGGTTTCTTGGTCTCACTTGATAAGAGTGGAAGACACAGAAATAGAGACAATTTTGATTGGTTTTAGTACTGAAAAATAGCTTGAAATTGAGCTCAAAGTAGCAGAAATGTTAGATTTTTGCCGATGTTCAAGAGTAAACAAATCATATCACACATCCAATACACGTCAACTGGTGGGTCTAATATACGTTCACGAATGCGCTGATATTATTTATACAATTATTACAATACAGTGGTACCTCTACTTACGAGCAGCTCCCAACTCGAACAATTATGTAAGTGTATTTTTGTAGGTGCTTTTGAAAGTGTATTTTTGTAGGTGCTTTTGAAAGTGTATTTTTAGGGGTCTGAAATGGATTAATCTAATTTTCATTATTTCTTATGAGAAAAAATTCCTTCGGTATTGGCACTTGAATAGCCGTCTGGAACGAATTAAGCTCATAACTCGAGGTACCACTGTATTGTATATCAGTAAATCTTCTATTTTTTGTTGTGAATAAAAAATCAAAATGGAATTCATGTGTAAAGCCTGGAAACGTAACTAATAAACAGAGGAAATGTTATTTTAGTGCCAGGAATGCCTGCATTGTTTATTCTGGACCCCAGTTTGAAATTGGAATATTTTGATCTTTGTGTGAAATTGGCTAAATTACCAATTTCTGATCACTTTATTGGGTAGTTGAAATAGTTGGCTGGGCAGTTTCTTGTGCTCAATTGATAAAATAGAAGTGATACTAGCAAAGTAAATAAGAATTTGGTCGAATGGAATAACGTAATTGGCCTAAATAGGAGTCAAAGTGGGCAAAATTGCCGATGTGTCAATATTGCTGACGCAGCAAAATTTGCGATAGCATAATTTTGTCAATTTTCCATCAAATTTCGTACTTTTTGTTTAATTACCTTCAGAAAAAGATTATCTACCATTTCAAAAGAAAAAAAAACTAAATTTTTTTTTTTAAATTCTTGGACCCTGTGGACAAGTTTCAGATTGGGGGTCTGGACTCTGAAAGGGTTAAAGTCGCAGTTTCCAAGAACCTATCGACAACGTTAAGTGAGGGCTTCCTGTATGGTGGCATCACACAACCCTGTCTAAGCCCTATTTTTACTGGGTAACAGTTGATGTCCAGTCTAAGGGCAATGTGTGGTGTAAATATTATGCAGAAAATTCGGAATGTGGAAATTAGGAGAAGGTGTGGAGTTACTAAAAGTATTTGTCAGATGGCTGAAGAGGGGTTGTTGAGGTGGTTTGGTCATTTAGAGAGAATGGATCAAAGTAGAATGACTTGGAGAGCGTATAAATCTGTAGGGGAAGGAAGGCGGGGTATGGGTCGTCCTAGAAAAGGTTGGAGGGAAGTGGTAAAGGAGGTATTGTGGGCGAGGGGCTTGGACTTCCAGCAAGCATGTGTGAGCGTGTTAGATAGGAGTGAATGGAGACGAATGGTTTTTGGGACATGACGATCTGTTGGAGTGTGAGCAGGGTAACATTTTGTGAAGGGATTCAGGGAAACCAGTTAATTTATTTAATTGGACTTGAGTCCTGGAAATGGGAAGTACAATGCCTGCACTTTAAAGGAGGGGTCTGGGATAGTGACAGCTGGGAGGGACAATTCTCAGCTGTCGTATCTGAGCTCCTCTGCAAAGACAGTGATTATGTATGAGTGTGGTGAAAGTGTTGAATGATGATGAAAGTATTTTCTTTTTGGGGATTTTCTTTCTTTTTGGGTCACCCTGCCTCGGTGGGAGACGGCCGACTTGTTGGGGAAAAAAAAAGGTCCTCCCTAACCTGAGCCTCACTCACTCTGCATAAAAACTCTTAACTGCTTTTAGTAACATACCTATCTAATCCATATACAGTAGGGCCCCACTTATACGGCAGGTTAGATTCCAGGCTACCACCAGAAAACGGACATAGCCGGAATGCGGAACACCATTTGTTTCCACTTATAAATATTAGATAATAAGTTTACACTAACATATACAGTGGAACCTCTACTTACGAGTTTAATCCGTTCCAGGAGCTTGCTCGCAACTGGATTTGCTCGTTTGCAGAGTCAATTTTCATCATTTAAATTAATTGAAATGGAATTAAACCGTTCCAGTGGAATTCCAGGCTCCACAAAATACTTCAATAATTTCCCAAATATCAACTCTATGGCTTATTTATCTATCACAATTCATCTAATAAGACGTAATAAACAATATTAATAACATAGATACATGATATATACACTAGAATGAATGAAATATTACGTATACGAGTAGTGTCAGGGGAGGCGGAGTCAGTGCCCATTGTTGTTGTTGCTCCTGGCATACCTTCCCATGCTTTTATAACAGAAAACTGAGTGTTTGTAAGGCAAGCTCCATTAGATCGTCCTTTTTCTATCGCTTAATGGCTTAATAGCTACACTCTTAATGGTACACTCTCAATGGTACACTCATTTTAATGGTACACTCTTAATGCTACACCTAGTTTGTGTTTATGTATGATTTCCTGCTTTAATTCCATGGAAATCATCCTCATTTTCTTCTCAGCACTGTCCTTTGCACTTGCTTTCTTAAGACCCATGGTTAACAAGAAGAAATTTTGCAAAATAACTGCAAGAAACGTAATGAAAACGCGAAAAATTCCCTCCCTCCCTGAGCGGCGATGTTTTGATACACACTGCCATCTTGTGGTGGCGATCTGAAACTCACTTATAGTATTATTATTATTATTAAAATTACGTATTATTTTTTTAGTACGTACGTATTCTTATAATAATAATTATTATATTATACATATCACTATTATTATTATTATTAGTAGTAGTAGTACGTATGTATTCTTATAATAATACTCTTGCTTACCATTTGGAATTTTTATTCACGCAAAAAATAGAAGATTTACTGTTATGCAGACTATTGCATTATTTTAATAATTGTACAAATAATGTCAACCCATTCAGACAGGTATTGGACAGTTTGTTTACTCTTGAACATCGCCAAAAATCAAACATTTCAGCTACTTAGAGCTCAATTTCAAGGTACTTTTCGTTGTGAAAGCAATCAAAATCATATCTATGTCTGTAATATATCTTCCATTCTATCAATTGAGACCAAAAAAAACGAGAATACAATCATAAAAACCATACGAAAATATACCGCTAAGGGCCGGTTAAGGCTGAGAAGTGAACTCAGTTATTTACAGTCAGATTTCTTTCAATTTTGGTGTACATTAAGAAACATCTTTCCATCATACATTGCCCAAGTTTCAATAAGATAGTCCAACAAACAAATGAGATCCAATTCCCTAGATCAAGGGCAAGAGCCTCTCACCACCGTCAAGGTGAGGCCCACTCGCATCTGGAAATTTTGCTCGCCTATAGAAGCAAAAAATCGACGATCGACTGCTCGCATCTGGAAAAACTCGCACGTGGATGCGCTCGTTAGTAGAGGTTCCACTGTATTAAGTTAGCAATAGAACTACGGATTAAAAAACAATAAAAAGTGAAAATACACACACAGTACACTCATTACTTACCTCAAAATATTTGTAGTCTTAACCCTTTCAGGGTCTGTGCCATAGTTCTACGGCTTTGAGTTGAGGGTTCAAACCGTAGTT
>WNWK01009260.1:54854-78042 GCA_009830355.1 Cherax destructor
GCTCAGTTTTGGTCTCCTTACTACAGGATGGATATAGATTCATTGGAGAACATACAAAGAAGAATGACTAAAATTATTTACAGTATAAGAAATCTCCCGTATGAAGATAGACTTAGAGCATTGAATCTCCACTCTCTGGAGAGACGTAGAATGAGGGAGATATCATCGAGGTGTACAAGTGGATGATGGGCATAAACAAAGGAGATATTAATAAAATACTGAGGATATCGAACCAAGTAAGAACGAGAAATAACGGATTTAAATTGGATAAATTTAGATTTAGAAAGGACATAGGCAAGTACTGGTTTTCGAACAGAGTTGTAGATGCGTGGAACAATCTTCCGAGTAGGGTGATAGAGGCTAGGACCTTGGGTGGCTTTAAAAAGAGATTGGACAAATATATGAGTGGGAGGGGCTGGGTTTGATTAGTGTCGTGAGTACAGGAGTAAATTCTTAGGTAGTGGTGGTTTTGATAAGGAGCTGCCTTGTATGGGCCAGTAGGCCTTCTGCAGTGTTCCTCCATTCTTATGTTCTTATGGACCTGCCTAGTATGGGCCAACAGGCCTGCTGCAGTGTTCCTCCTTTCTTATGTTCTTATGACCTACCAAGTATGGGCCAACAGGCCTACTGCAGTGTTCCTCCTTTCTTATGTTGATGAGTGGAACAGTCTGCCTAGTATGGTTATTGAGGCTAAAACCTTGGGTAGTTTCAAATTTGGGTTGGATAAACACATGAGTGAGAGGGGTTGGAGGTGAGTGGGACTTGCACACGAGTAAATAAAATTAACAAAGCTTATTGCTTGGGTAGCATTGAAAATTGAGTTGGGCAAATATTGTTACTGGGAGGGATTGTGAAGAACTTGCCTAGTATGGGCCAACAGCCCTGCTGCAGTGTTCCTCCTTTATGTTCTTATGATACAACTGGCAGCATTTGAGTTATGTAGAGATGACTGACACTCCACACTCCACGAAAAAGAAAGTGGCTGCTCATGGCATTGGGGGAAAAGTGTTGTCATGGATCGAGTCATGGCTCACCAATAGGAAGCAGAGGGTGTGCATAAATGGGGTTAAATCGGAGTGGGGATCTGTAACAAGTGGCGTTCCTCAGGGATCGGTTTTGGGCCCATTGTTGTTTATAATATATATAAATGACCTTGACGAGGGAATTTCTAGTGATATGAGCAAATTCGCTGATGACACGAAGATAGGTAGGATAATCGATTCAGACGTAGATGTCAGTGAACTACAGGAGGATTTAGACAAACTCAATTCCTGGTCAGAAAAATGGCAGATGCAGTTCAATGTAGATAAATGCAAAGTTCTAAAGCTTGGGAGTGTCCATAACCCAAGCACTTATAAGTTAAATAACGTAGAACTTAACCATACAGATTGCGAGAAGGACTTGGGGGTGATGGTAAGCAGCAACCTTAAACCAAGACAGCAATGCCTAAGCGTATGTAATAAGGCAAATAGATTACTGGGATTTATATCAAGAAGTGTTAGCAACAGAAGTCCAGAGGTTATATTACAGCTTTATACATCATTAGTAAGGCCTCACCTAGATTACGCAGCTCAGTTCTGGTCTCCATATTACAGAATGGACATAAATTCGTTAGAAAACATTCAGCGTCGAATGACTAAATTAATACATAGCATTAGAAATCTTCCTTACGAAGAAAGATTGAAGACCCTTAAATTACATTCACTTGTAAGACGTAGAATGAGGGGAGACATGATCGAGGTATACAAGTGGAAAATGGGTATTAACAAAGGGGATATAAATAAGGTCTTGAGGGTATCTCTCCAAGAGAGAACCCGCAATAATGGATTCAAGTTAGATAAGTTTAGATTTAGAAAGGATATAGGAAAGTATTGGTTTGGAAATAGGGTAGTTGATGAGTGGAACAGTCTGCCTAGTAGGGTTATTGAAGCAAGGACCTTGGGTAGTTTTAAATTTAGGTTGGATAAATTCATGAGTGAAAGGGGTTGGATTTGAGTGGGAATTGCACATGAGTAAATAAAATTATCAAAGCTTATTTCTTGGGTAGCATTGAAAATTAGGTTGAACAAATATTCTGTTAGTGGGATGGAATGTGAAGGACTTGCCTAGAATGGGCCAACAGGCCTGCTGCAGTGTTCCTCCTTTCTTATGTTCTTATGAAAAAACTTCGGGTTTTTGGAACTTTTTGAATTTCAGAATTTCGGATAAAGGGATGGGGACTGTATCTAACTACAGTAACAACCCTTCCCTTCCTCCAATCTGATATTCAATATATCATTGCCTAGACTTTTTTGCTACCCTTATCTCCTGGCTCTTTTCTATGTTCCCTTTTAATTTCCTTCTTTTATATATACCTCTCAAATTCATCCACCTACCTTTCCAACTTGTCTTCAAAATCCCCCAAAACAACTGTGCCATTAGCAAAGAGCAACTGTAATGACTTCCAATTTGTATCAGATCCAACATCTTTTAATCCCACACTTCTTCCCAACATTCTAGCATTCACTTCTATTACAATTCCATCAATAGACACAGGGTTGATACACGTTCATTTCCATATCTGTAAAGGTTATATCATAATACAAACCCTTTACATTGTGTACAAGTTGCCTCCACATTGGTACAGTAGAATAAACAGAATAACGCTCTGAGTGAAGGCATACGAAAGGAATAATTTTACAGTTACCCCCAGTAATACTATTGTGTACACATTTTCTTTGGTGTTGGACTAGAGAAAACGTTATTTTTTCCGAAACTCCAACAACACGACTGGAAAAACATCTCATATTTATGTTAATTTATTCTACTGTGGGTGTATTTATCATGTTTATATGTTATATAGCATGTTTATTATATAATTTTGAAAAAAAAATATCATAGATGGATTAAGCAAAATGTCTATATTAACATTTTTTACGACATTTAACCCTTTTGGGGTCAGTGCCGTACTAGTATACGTAAATTCTAGCGGCCTCAAATTAAGCGGGAAACGACTGGTAGGCCTACATATGAAAGAATGGGTCTGTGTTGTCAGTGTGCGCAGTATAAAAAAAAATCCTGCAGCACACACTGCATAATGAGAAAAAAAAAACCTGACCGTTTTTATTGTTTAAACCAGCGACTTTGCAGTCTATTTTCGTATGGTATTTATTGATGTATTCTCGTTTTCTTGGTCTCAATTGATAGAATGGAAGATATATTACAGAAATAGAGATGATTTTGATTGGTTTGACAATGACAAGTACCTTGAAATTGAGCTCAAAGTAGCGAAAATGTTTGATTTTAGCCGATGTTCAAGAGAAAACAAATCACACTATGTGTCCAATACACATCAACTGGCAAGTCTAATATTCTTGCACAAGTGCGCTGATATTATTTATACCATTTTTACAATGATGCAGTTGTATACATAACAGTAAATCTTCTATTTTTTGTGAGAATAAAAATTCAAAATGGAAAGCAAAAGTAATGTAAGAGGGACCTGGAGACATGACTAATCAACAGAGAAGATGTTATTTTAGTGCCAGGAATGTCTGCCTTGTTTATTCTGGACCCTATTATGAAATTGGCATCGTTTGAAATTTGTGTGAAATTGGCTAAATTGTCATTTTCTGACCACTATTTTGGGTAGTTGAAATTGGTAAATAGGCGGTTTCTTGTACTCAATCGATAGAAGAAATGGAGTTCTAGCGAAATAGCTATGATTTTAGTGGACTGGAACACTGGAATTGGCCAAAAATAGGGCTCATAGTGGGCGAAATCGCCAATGCGTAAACATCTTCGAGACAGATAACTTCGCGAGAGCATAATTCCTTAAGTTTTCCTTCAAATTTCATACCTTTGGTGTCGTTATGATCGGAAAAAGATTCTCTATCATTTTAAAAGAAAAAATTATTATTTTTTTTCCAAAAAACATTCGACCCTGAGAACGTGTTTCCAAGAAAGCCTGTTGACCCCTAAAGGGTTAATGCGCCTCAAGAGTGATTATTATTGTGTTATTATTATTAACCCTTTCACTGTCAAGAATTCTCTTCACGAACTTGCTCTCAGTGTCAAAGAATTTAAAAAAAAAAATTACTTTTTCTTATGAAATAATAGAATTTTTTCCCAATGGTAATGGCACAAAAAGTACGAAATTTGATGGAAAACTTACGGAATTACACTTTCGAGACGTTAGAGGCAATATATACGCATGGGCGATTTTGCCCCCTTTGAGCCCTATTTTCGGCCAATTCCATTGTTCCAGTCGACCAAACTCAGCTATTTCACTAGAACTCCATTTCTTTTATCGATTGAGTACAAGAAACTGCCCATTTACCAATTTGAACTACCCAATAAAGTGGTCAGAAATTGGCATTTTGGCCAATTTCACACAAATTTCAAAAGATGCCAATTTCAAAATAGGGTACAGAATGAACACTTTCTCTGTTCATTAGTCACGATTTCAGGCCCCTCTTATATTACTCTTGCTTTCCATTTTAAATTTTTATTCACACAAAAAATAGTAGATTTACTGTTATTCAGACTACTGCATTATTGTAATAATTGTATAAATAATGTCAACCCATTCATGACTGTGTATTAGACTGGCCAGTTGGACACATATTGGATGGTGAGGCCATTTGTTTACTCTTGAACATCAGCAAAAATTTAACATTTCTGCTATTTTGAGCTCAATTTCAAGGTACTTTTCATCATGAAACCAATCAAAATCATCTCTATTTCTGTAATATATCTTCCATTCTATCAAATGAGACCAAGAAAACGAGAATATACAGTGGAACCCCGACTAACATAAGCTCCATATAACGTAAAAGTCGTGTAATGGAAGCTTTTTTCGAAAAATATTTTTCTCGTGTAGCGTACATTTACTCGTGTAGTGTACCGTACCAGACCTGTCCGCCTGCCCCGCGCAAGCGCGGTGAGGCAGACAGGACACCAGTCAAGCGTTGTTTACACTTGAAAGAACATTACCCAGCGTGCTCTTTCAAACATTCACAATACTTTTGTTGTGTGTATTGCTGGTTCAGTGATTGTCACTGTGAAATAAGTCACCATGGGTCCAAAGAAGCTTCCTAGTGGCACCCCTGTGGTAAAGAGAGTAAGGAACACCATCGAACTTGAAGAAAGAGATTGTAGAAAAATATGAGTGGCGTACGTCTGAGTGAGCTTGCCAGGATGTACAAGAAAACCGCATCTACTATCAGCACTATCCTGGCAAATAGAAATGAGATCAAGGAAGCTAATGTTGCAAAAGGGGTTGATATGTTAACGAAAAATAGATCGAAAACAGTGGATGAGGTTGAGAAGTTGTTGATGGTGTGGATAAACAATAAACAGATAGCAGGTCATCCCTCCTATCTTCCAGATGCCTACAACTACCTGGAGTCTACCTGGAGAGAATTCCAGGGGTCAACGCCCCCGCGGCCCGGTCTGTGACCAGGCCTCTTGTTAGACCAGAGCCTGATCAACCAGGCTGTTACTGCTGGCCGCACGCAGTCCAACGTACGAACCACAGCCCGGCTGATCAGGTACCGACTTGAGGTTCCTGTCCAGTGCCTGCTTGAAGACAGCCAGGGGCTTGTTGGTAATCCCCCTGATGTATGCTGGGAGGCAGTTGAACAATCTTGGGCCCCTCACACTTATTGTGTTGTCCCTCAACGTGCTAGTGGCACCCCTGCTCTTCATTGGGGGGATGTTACATCGCCTGCCGAGTCTTTTGCTTTCGTATGGAGTGATTTTTGTGTGCAAGTTTAATACTAAGCCCTCGAGAATTTTCCATGTGTATATAATAATGTTATTTATTAATCTGTTTTTTATTATTTAGTATTAGTAGTAGTATTTATAGTTATAATAATATTGTTTAGTGTATTTTTTATTTTATTAACACATCGGCCGATTCCCACCAAGGCAGGGTGGCCTGAAAAAGAAAAACTTTCATCATCATTCACTCCATCACTGTCTTGCCAGAGGGGTGCTTTACACTACAGTTTTAAAACTGCAACATTAACACCCCTCCTTCAGAGTGCAGACACTGTACTTCCCATTTCCAGGACTCAAGTCCGGCCTGCTGGTTTCCCTGAATCCCTTCATAAATGTTACTTTGCTCACACTCCAACAGCACGTCAAGTATTAAAAACCATTTGTCTCCATTCACTCCTATCAAATACGCTCACACATGCTTGCTTTAAGTCCAAGCCCCTCGCACACAAAACCTCCTTTACCCCCTCCCTCCAACCTTTCCTAGGCCGACCCCTACCCCGCCTTCCCTCCACTACAGATTTATACACTCTCGAAGTCATTCTGTCTCGTTCCATTCTCTCTACATGTCCGAACCACCTCAACAACCCCTCCTCAGCTCTCTGGATAATACTTTTGGTAATCCCGCACCTCCTCCTAATTTCCAAACTCCGAATTCTCTGCATTATATTCACACCACACACTGACCTCAGACATGACATCTCCACTGCCTCCAGCCTTCTCCTCATTGCAACATTCATCACCCATGCTTCACACCCATATATGAGTGTTGGTATAACTATACTCTCATACATTCCCCTCTTTACTTCCATGGAAAAGGTTCTTTGTCTCCACAGACTTCGAAGTGCTCCACTAACCATTTTCCCCTCATCAATTCTATGATTCACCTCATCCTTCATAGACCCATCTGCTGACATGTCCTCCTCCATACTCTCTCCCTCCAATTTGATATCCAATCTTTCGTCACCTAATCTTTTTGTTATCCTCATCACCTTACTCTTTCCTATATTCACTTTCAATTTTCTTCTTTTACACACCCTACCAAATTCATCCACCAACCTCTGCAACTTCTCTTCAGAATCTCCCAAAAGCATAGTCATCAGCAAAAAGCAACTGTGACAACTCCCACTTTGTATTTGATTCTTTATCTTTTAACCCAACACCTCTTGCCAAGACCCTCGCATTCACTTCTCTTACAACCCCATCTATAAATATATTGAACCACCACGGAGACATCACACATCCTTGTCTAAGGCCCACTTTTACTGGGAAATAGTCCCCCTCCCTCCTACATACTCTAACCTGAGCCTCACTATCCTCATAAAAACTCTTCACTGCTTTCAGTAACCTACCTCCTATTACATACACCTGCAACATCTGCCACATTGCCCCCCTATCCACCCTATCATACGCCTTTTCCAAATCCATAAATGCCACAAAAACATCTTTACCCTTATCCAAATACTGTTCACCTATATGTTTCACTGTAAACACTTGGTCTACACACCCCCTACCTTTCCTAAAGCCCCCTTGTTCATCTGCTATCCTGCTTTCTGTCTTACTCTTAATTCTTTCAATAATAACTCTACCATACACTTTACCAGGTACACTCAACAGACTTATTCCCCTATAATTTTTGCACTCTCTTTTGTCCCCTTTGCCTTTATACAAAGGAACAATACATGCTCTCTGCCAATCCCTAGGTACCTTACCCTCTTCCATACATTTATTAAATAATAGCACCAACCACTTCAAAACTATATCCCCACCTGCTTTTAACATTTCTATCTTTATCCCATCAATCACAGCTGTCTTACCCCCTTTCATTCTACCCACTGCCTCACGAACTTCCCCCACACTCACAATTGGATCTTCCACACTCCTACAAGATGTTATTCCTCCTTGCCCTATACACGAAATCACAGCTTCCCTGTCTTCATCAACATTTAACAACTCCTCAAAATATTCCCTCCATCTTCCCAATACCTCTAACTCTCCATTTAATAACTCTTCTCTCCTATTTTTAACTGTCAAATCCATTTGTTCCCTAGGCTTCCTCAACTTATTAATCTCACTCCAAAACTTTTTCTTATTTTCAACAAAATTTGTTGATAACATCTCACCCACTCTTTGTTCTCTTTTTACATTGCTTCACCACTCTTTTAACCTCTCTTTTTCTCTCCATATACGCTTCCCTCCTTGCATCACTTCTACTTTGTAAAAACCTCTCATATGCTAACTTTTTCTCCCTTACTACTCTCTTTACATCATCATTCCACCAATTGCTCTTCTTCCCTCCGGCACCCACTCGCCTGTAACCACAAACTTCTGCTGAACACTCTAACATTACATTTTTAAATCTACCCCATACATCTTCGACCCCATTGCCTACACTCTCACTAGCCCATCTATCCTCCAATAGTTGTTTATATCTTACCCTAACTGCCTCCTCTTTTAGTTTATAAACCTTCACCTCTCTCTTACTTACTGCTTCTATTTTCCTTGTATCCCATCTACCTTTTACTCCCACTGTAGCTATAACTAAAAAGTGATCTGATATATCTGTGGCCCCTCTATAAACATGTACATCCTGAAGTCTACTCAACAGTCTTTTATCTACCAATACGTAGTCCAACAAACTACTGTCATTTCGCCCTACATCATATCTTGTATACTTATTTATCCTCTTTTTCTTAAAATATGTATGTAGAACTATAATTAAAATGTATTTTTTGTGAATATTTTTGGGTGGAACGGATTAATTGTATTTACATTATTTCTTATGGGAAATAAGGTTTCGAATTACGAATTTTTCGTGTTATGAACTAGCTCCTGGAACGGATTAATTATGTTAGTCGAGGGAGCACTGTAACCATAAATACCCTACGAAAATACACCTCAAAGTCGGTGTTATAAACCAAAAACACGGTCAGTTTTTTTCTCATTATGCACTGATTGCTGCAGGATTCTTTTATACTGCACACACTGACCACACAGACCCATACTCTCACATGTAGGTCTACCAGTTTTCTCCCGCTAGATTTGAAGCCGCTACAATTTTGGCGGGATGGAACCGATATCCTTGCCCAGTAAACTGCGTTTCACTATTGACCAGAGGTTCTCAATAGGGTTTAGGTCTGGGGAATTGCCTGGCCAGTCATTAAAGAACCTCACTTCAGAGTCTTTAAGCCACTGAACTACAGATTTGGCAGTATATCACGGTCGACCGTCCTGCATAAAAAACATAGCCCCATACTTGTCAAACGCCTCAGATAAATTGTCACACAATAACTCCAGGTAATTATACTGGTTCATAGACTGGTTTTTGGGAAGCACAATGAGTTCAACATTCTGAGCATTGAAACACCCCCAAACCATGAGTGAGTCTGGGTGTTTGGTGGTCTCACAGGTGTAGCGTGGGTCTAGCAAGTCACTATCTCTGGGCTGGTACACATGTCCCCCACGGTTACAGGTGATGGTGAAGGTTGCTTCATCACTCCAAAGTACTTCAGACCACTGTTGAGGATTCCAGTGAAGATATTTCTTTGCATAATTCAGCCTACGTTTCTTCTGTGGCTTGGAGAGAATCGGTTTCTTAACCTGGCGGTGACTACTCTAGCCCAGTTTTGACAAGTCTGTTAACAGTTCTTACAGACACCTCTGAGAGATGTGGGTTCTTTTCTTTCAATTCTTTAGCAGTTATCTTAGGTGTACTCTCTAACTGCTTCTTTTAACACAGTTAAGGTACGAACAGATGTCTTCTTCGAGGGGCCAGGCCGAGGTTTGGTAGACGGTAACTTGACACCGCCACCAGCCTTGAAATGCTGCACCCAGTTCCTCATTGAATGCTCACACACACCAACATTCTCCATTATTTCTTTCGTCTGGTGCCCAGCTTTGTGAAGCCCTATGATTTGAGCTATAGTTTCAGGTGTTAAAGACTTCTTTTTACTCATAATCAAACATGTATAGCCCCAAAACCAAAGGGAACACCAGACAAAAGATGGGGTAGATGAGAGACAAAAATGCAACACTTCCTTTCACCATGGCAGGCACGTGATCACTGAGGAGTCACTGTGGAGTGTGGCGCCAGGCTATGACGTCATGCTAATGTCTGCTACCTGGCATAATACACTGACGAAAAAAGACCCCCCTGTATGGTAGGCTTTTGATTTTTGTCACGGCATTATGCCAGGGCGCTCACCTGGCATAATGCCGTGACTAGTACTTTAAGTATAATTATCTGAGTATATATAAAAAATGAAATAACTTTAAAACACATGAAATTTTGGTGCTCACAGAAAATGTAAACAAACCGGGTGGAGCGCGGTCACCGTATTAGAAAGACAGGGGAGCAGTATAGCGAGTTCTGGTCATAATTTGACATGTCCATATTAGCGGAATGCCATAAAGCGAAACGACGTAAAGTGGGGCCCTACTGTATCTGAAACATATACCACATGGCTCCACTATCCACCTTATCATATGCCTTTGCTAAATCCGTAAATGGAACAGCTTTTTACCCTTATCTAAGTATTGCTCACATATATATTTCATTGTAAACAGTTAGTCTAGACATTCTCTATTCTTCCTGAATCCTCTGTTCCTTGTACATATGCAGTATACAGCTAACCCTCTATAAAGTAACATAATTTAGCACAATTTTGTGTAAATGGGATTGAAAATTCACATCCAAAATGGCACAGCACATGGAATAACCTTGATAAGACACACCATAAATCTCAAAACAATATGTATCATGCAAAATTTGGGTGGTATCATCCAATGATATTCACAATGTGTTAGTCGAGTCACAAGCAGTGCTCTGCCCAGCTCCCAGCCTCCCCTTTCTTGACAGGCAAGTGTAAGTCGTGTCCCTAACTAGATAGAATTTTTCTTACTTAACTAATATTTTCCAAAATTTATATAACTTATGAATGCTTAATTTTAAAATACCTGTATAAAAAAATGAAAGAGAATATTCAGTGCATTAACAATGAGAATTAACACAAGTTTGGTAAAAGACTATTTGGATTATTAACTTTGAACGTTTATAACACAGTATATTGTACATCATCATGCCCACACTGTAATTATACATTGCAGTGCCTGCACTCGATAGGAGGGGCGGAGATATTGGCAGTTTTGAACTGTAGTATCGGCGCCCCTCTGGCAAGACAGTAATGGAGTAAATGATGGTGAATGTGTTTCTTCTTTTTTGGGTCACCCTACCTCAGTGGGAGATGGCTGGTTTGTTTAAAAAAAAAAAAAAAAAAAAAAAAGTATCTACTCTGTATTTCTACAAGAGCTTAAACTGTTAGCTGCTACCCCCTATTAAATTATCAACACAGCAGTAACATTTTGAGAGGAGGCAGACACTATTTCCCTGCTCACTTGGACTTCAGTTCAGTGAAAACTTGTGTTGTTACTTCCTCTTCCACTAAACATATTATCAGCTCCTTATGCATAGATCATGCAATATAACACTTGTACAGACAATTCAGATATGTAGAGGAAGAATTAGATACAGAAACTGGCAATCTCACAATATCGCCAGGAGTCGATGCCAGTCAGCAGCTCTCTCCACATCTGGGCAAAACCTCTCGCAACCTTTTATCTATTTCTTCATCTTTTCCTGGTTATTACTTCTTCAAATACATTCAACTTTAGAATATGCTTGCTTGGAACAGGTGTGATGAATTTCAATATGTTTGGTACAGTATGGTAAAGAAATATGGCTTGCATTTTCACCAATGTTGGCATGCTCAGGGTCCTAGCTGATGATTCCTCCCACATTTTTGTATTAACATTTTTTCTTTGCTTAGGCTTTATTAAATGCATATCTATGGTATACATTCATTTGGTATAGGTTTAGTGACCTCCTAAATGTTTGGTACAATTTGGCAAGGTAATGTGTTTTTTTAATTCTTACTTGTTGACACATACAGTGTGTCTGTTGAGAAACCTTCCTACATTCAAGGTCCAAATTAACCTCCCCACACTCATCAAATACTTCAAGGAATGGCTAAGAGAATGCATGGCAAGATAAAATGTAGTAAATTCTTACCAACTTGAATGTTAAAAAAGTTTGCAAATTTTGAGGTGTCTGCAATGAAATACCATTCTTCCCATATGCTTCACACTTCACTTAAGTCTATTTTTATAAGGTGCCAATTTTAGGGAACATCTCCTCCACATTATGAGAGGGTTTAATGTTTGTGTAATAAATAAACAAAACTTTCCCAATGACACTTCTTTTGAGAGATTCTCAAGACAAGTTGCAAAGGCTGGTAGACAAATTTTGGAGGGTGTCAAAGGAAATTAAAAGTAAACAGGGAAAAGAACAAATGAGAGGAAGAATGTAGGAAGTGGATATACAGTATTCAGATATTTAAGGGTGGACATGTCAGCAGATGATGTATGAAAGATGAGGTGCACCACAGAATAGTTGAAGGGAAAAGGGTAGGTGGTGTGTTTAGAAAGTTTATCTATAAGGGAACGTACCCAAGTATACTGGTATCAACAATTTTGTATAATGAATGAATGTATGCCATGTACATGTACATATGTATATATATATATTTTAATATACTGGCCGTATCCCACTGAGGCAGGGTGACGTAAAAAGAAAAACGAAAGTTCTTTTTAAATTTAGTAATGTATACAGAAGGGGTTACTAGCCCCTTGCTCCCGGCATTTTAGTAACCTCTTACAACACACATGGCATGTATATATATATATATATACATATATAGATATAGTAGTAGGTTGGTAGACAGCAACCACCCAGGGAGGTACTACCATCCTGCCAGGTGACTGTGAAACAGAAACCTGAAACTGTTTTACATGATGGTAGGATTGCTGGTGTCTTTTTTTCTGTCTCATAAACATGCAAGATTTCAGGTACGTCTTGCTACTTCTACTTACACTTAGGTCACACTACGCAAACATGTACACGTTTATGTATACACACTCATCTGAGTTTTCTTTGATTTTATCTTAATAGTTCTTGTTCTTATTGCTTTTCCTTTCATATCCACAGGGAAGTGAAATAAGAATCTTTCCTCCGTAAGCCATGCGAGTTGTAAAAGTCAACTAAAATGCCAGGAACAGTGGGCTAGTAACCCCTTTTCCTGTATAGCATACTAAAAAGAAAAAGAAGAAAACCGTCAAAGTGGGATGTTTGAATGTGCGTGGATGTTGTGCGAATGATAAGAAAGAGATGATTGTAGATGTTATGAATGAAAAGAAGCTGGATGTCCTGGCTTTAAGTGAGACAAAGCTGAAGGGGGTAGGAGAGTTTCAGTGGGGAGAAATAAATGAGATTAGGTCAGGGGTTTCAAATAGAGTTAGAGCTAAAGAAGGAGTGGCAATAATGTTGAATAATCAGTTATGGCAGGTAAAGAAGGAATATAAATGTATAAATTCAAGGATTATGTGGAGTAAAATAAAGGTTGGATGTGAAAAGTGGGTTATAGTAAGTGTTTATGCACCTGGAGAAGAGAGAAGTGTAGGTGAGAGAGAGAGATTTTGGGAAATGTTGAGTGAGTGTGTGGGGAGTTTTGAACCAAGTGAGAGAGTAATTGTGGTTGGGGATCTTAATGCTAAAGTGGGTAAAAATGTTGTGGAGGGAGTAGTAGGTAAATTTGGGGTGCCAGGGGTAAATGTAAATGTGGAACCATTAATTGAGCTATGTGTAGAAAGAGGTTTGGTAATAAGTAATACACATTTTATGAAAAAGAGGATAAATAAATACACAAGGTATGATATAGCACGTAAGGAAAGTAGTTTGTTGGATTATGTATTGGTGGATAAAAGGTTAATGGGTAGGCTTCAGGATGTACATGTTTATAGAGGGGCAACAGATATATCAGATCATTATTTGGTTGTAGCTACAGTTAGAGTAAAAGGTAGATGGGACAAAAAGAAAATGGCAACAGCAAGTAAGAGAGAGGTAAAAGTGTATAAACTAAGGGAGGAGGAAGTTAGGGTGAGATATAAGCAACTATTGGCAGAAAGGTGGGCTAGTGCAAGTATGAGTAGTGGGGTGGGTTGAAGAGAGTTGGGATAGTTTTAAAAATGCAGTATTAGAATTTGGGGCAGAAGTTTGTGGCTATAGGAGGGTGGGTGCCGGAGGAAAGAGGAGTGAGTGGTGGAATGAAGAAGTAAAGGGTGTGATAAAAGAGAAAAAGGTAGCTTATGAGAGGTTTTTACAAAACAGAAGTGTTAATAGAAGAGCAGAGTATATGGAGAGTAAAAGAAAGGTGAAGAGAGTGGTGAGAGAGTGGAAAAGAAGAGCAGATGAAAGAATGGGAGAGGCTCTGTCAAGAAATTTTGCTGAAAACAAGAAAAATTTTTGGAGTGAGATAAACAAGGTAAGAAAGCCTAGGGAACAAATGGATTTGTCAGTTAAAAACAGAGTAGGGGAGTTAGTAGATGGGGAGCTGGAGGTATTGGGTAGATGGCGGGAATATTCTGAGGAACTTTTAAATGTCGATGAAAAAAGGGAGGCGGTAATTTCATGTACTGGCCAGGGAGGTACAACATCGTTTAGGAGTGAAGAAGAGCAGGATGTGAGTGTGGGGGAGGTGCGTGAGGCATTACGTAGAATGAAAGGGGGTAAAGCTGCTGGAACTGACGGGATCATGACAGAAATGTTAAAAGCAGGGGTAGATATAGTGCTGGAGTGGTTGGTATTTTTATTTAATAAATGTATGAAAGAGGGGAAGGTACCTAGGGATTGGCAGAGAGCATGTATAGTTCCTTTATATAAAGGGAAGGGGGATAAAAGAGAGTGTAAAAATTATAGGGGAATAAGTTTACTGAGTATACCAGGTAAAGTGTATGGCAGGGTTATTATTGAAAGAATTAGAGGTAAGACAGAGAGTAGGATTGCAGATGAGCAAGGAGGCTTTAGAGTGGGTAGGGGATGTGTAGATCAAGTGTTTACAGTGAAGCATATATGTGAACAGTATTTAGATAAAGGTAGAGAAGTTTTTACTGCATTTATGGATTTAGAAAAGGCATATGATAGAGTGGATAGGGGAGCAATGTGGCAAATGTTGCAAGTGTATGGAATAGGTAGTAAGTTACTGAAGGCTGTAAAGAGTTTTTATGAGGATAGTGAGGCTCAGGTTAGGGTGTGTAGGAGAGAGGGAGATTACTTCCCGGTAAAAGTAGGTCTTAGACAGGGATGTGTAATGTCACCATGGTTCTTTAATATATTTATAGATGGGGTTGTAAAAGAAGTAAATGCTAGGGTGTTGGGGAGAGGGGTGGGATTAAATTATGGAGAATTAAATGCAAAATGGGAGTTGACACAGTTACGTTTTGCTGATGATACTGTATGAGTGTGGTGAAAGTGTTGAATGATGATGAAAGTATTTTCTTTCTTTTTGGGTCACCCTGCCTCGGTGGGAGACAGCCGACTTGTTGAAAAAAAAAAATATATATATATATGCTCATCTATTTGTGGTTGCAGGGACTGATTCTCAGATCCTCACCTTGCCACTCTTCAGATTCACTCCCTCATAGCCATATGGGCTCTATCATACCTACTCTTAAAACTATGTATGGAGTATGAAGCCTGCCTCTTCTGCTTCCTGAGAACTCTGAGACTTAAAAATACTTCCTAACATCCTTACAAGCCTTGTTGCATATCTCTGTACTTTCTCCAATTTCTTAAAATGCTTTTTCAAGTGCAGGTTCCATACTAGTGCTACATACTCCAAAATGGGTCCAAAATGACTCATTGTTGAGATTCCTGAAGGCTTCTCTTAGATTTGTCAGGCGTACATTAACCGCAGAGGTTATTTAGCTGATGTGAGCCTCTGGCAATGTCATACCAGGCATTATGCTCACCCCTAGGTCTTTCTATGAGTAAAGTCTTTAACCTGTCCTTCTTGTCTATACCCTATTTCCAGTCTTCTTGCTCCTTCCCCAATCTTCATGACCCTACATTTGCTGGGGTCAAATTCAAGCAACTACGTATCTGGTCAGTTTTGCAATTTGTCTAGATCCCCTTGGAGCCTTTCCTTGTTCTCATCTGTATTTATTCACATCATCAACAAACAGGGATATATCTGAATCAATCCCATCTGGAATGTCATTCTCATAAACCAGAAACCTTGCAGAACCCTGCTAGTTACTCTTCCTCATTCTGATGTTTCTTACAAGACAATAACTCTGCTTCCTTACCCTAAGATACTCTTTGATCTACTGGAGTATGTTCCCTGTTATTCCTGCCTGAATCTTAAAGTTTTTGAGCCAGTCTCTTGTGGAGTAATCAAATGCTTTCTAGCAGTCTTAAAATAATACAATCCACTCATCCACCATTCGGTCCCCTACCCCTACACCAAACCCAATCACCCTAACCGCTCAAATCATTCCTGTGTACACCCAACCACTCTAACTCACCTTAATAACCCCCATACAGTTGAAAAATAAGGCATCTACTTATGCTAGAAGTGACGTAAATATGGGATCTATGACTGAAAAACATCACCACATTGACTTACATAAACATTATTTCATTGCTTTTAAAATTTGAAGCCCAATAAAAAATTTGGTTGGCTTATTATTGGGCATCTAATGAATGTAGACCTATTTTTCCTATATGTTCTTCAGTTCATTTTCCACACATTAGTGATAACATGCCATTTTCAGGAATATAACTACCATCTTATCTGGCAGTCAATGCATGCGCATGTTTTTTTTCAGAAAAGGATAATGAGGCTGATCCCTTGTTATCCAAAATCTTTCTTACGAAGATAGGCTAAAGGCACCGAATTTGCACTCTGGTAAAGTATAGAATTAGGGAGGACAAGTGTGAAGCATATAAGTGGAAAAATTTAATAAATAAAGGGAAAACAAGTGTTGAAAATATTTAACCAAGACAGGTCTCACAGCAATGGATTTAGGTTAGAGAACTTTGGATTGAGATAGGATATAAAAAAAAAAAGCACTGGTTTGGCAATCAAGATAAGGATGAGTGGAACAAACTCTCAAATAGCATCACTGAAGTGAGAACTTGGGAAGCTTTAAAAACAGGTTAGACAGGTACATGAGCAAGTGTGGTTGGGTGTGAGATGGATCTGCCTAGCATGGTTCAATAGGCCTACTGCAGTGCTCCATTATTCTTCTGTTCCTATGAAATATAGTTATGAAAATTGTTATAAAGGTTAGGGAAATCAAGTTTTTAATATAATGCAAGGTTACACTAGATTGCAATGCTAGCTTCTGTCCAAAAGTACAAAAGACACAAAATTTACATAACTAGTACAGTGGACCCCGGAGTTTCGGTCACCTCGGAAACTGAACAATTATGTAAGTTTAATATTGTAAGTGCTTTTGTATGTGTATTTTTGGGGGTCTGAAAGGACTAATCTAATTTACATTTTTCCTTAAGGGAACAAATTCGTTCGGTAATGGCACTTGAACAGCCTTCTGGAATGAATTATGACCGAAACTCAGGGGTCCACTGTATATATATTTCATTAAATTTCTTCGGGGGGGTCAAATTTTCAGGGGATTCACAAATAAAATTAAGAACAAATAAGAACCGACCTTCTGCTTTTTCTCTTGGTCCTTGAAGCGCTTCATAATATCTTGGCAGCCTTCTAGATTCTCCTCAGGCTCCCATGTGTTATATTTGGGGCCCCAATCCTTCCACTGAATTAAATACTCTTTCTTTCCTTTTTTTTCACGTTCCTCCAAAATTTTTTCAACCTATATAAATATATATAAAAAAAAAAACAATTTAGTTTAATTTATATTTTTGTTCATCACTACAGTTTACATGAAGACTTGCAGTGTATGTTACCCCATGATATACAAATTTACTAACCCACTGTATCTAAGTTGCATTATGTTAACTTATTTTTAGGCACCTTCCATTAACCTGTATGTGTTTCTCTTTGAATTTTCCTTTAGTTCCTCTGAAGACAAGCATAAATACATAACAGCACTCAGTTTTTTAATTCAGTTATGCCCAAAAACAAGTATTTTTTCCCTCTAAATTTTTACCACATGGCCGTCTCTCACCAAGGTAAGGAGACCCAGAAGTGAATCATTCACCATCTGTCATTCAACAGCTATCTTGCCAGAAATGTGCAGACATCACAATTCAAATCCAAACTTTAACATTCTCACCCCCTTCAAAGAACAGCCAATAACCTTCCAATCCCCTAGAACTCAAGTCCAGCTGACCAATTTCCCTGAAACCTTCACTCCAATAGTACTCAAATTCCCTAAAACTACTTTTCCCTACTAACTCTGATCTAATACCCTCATACATGCCTGTTGGATGCTCAAACCACTATCAGCTTACCTCCTTACACCGTCCTTCCAATCCTTCCTGGGATAAACTTCCCCTTCCCATCCTTCCACTTAGAATTTATACACCCTTTTGATGACCCTACTCGGCTCCATCCTTTTTAAATGCCCAAACCCCATCAACTAACCTTCTGCCTTCTGAACAATACCTTTCCTACCTACCTGGAGTCTACCTGGAGGGTATTCCAAGGATCAACACCCCCGCGGCCAAGTCCACGACCAGGTCTCCCGGTGGATCAAGGCCTGTTCAACGAGGCTGTTACTGCTGGCTGCACATAGTCCAACATACGAACCACAGCCCAGTTGATCCAGCACCGACTTCAAGTATCTGTCCAGCTCCCTCTTGAAGACAGCCAGGGGCCTATTGGTAATTTCCCTTATGCATGGTGGGAGGCTGTTGTACAGTCTAGGGCCCTGGACACTTAGTGTTTTCTCTTAGTGTACCAATGGCACCCCTACTTTTCATTGGGGGTATTTTGCACCGCCTGCCCAGTCTTTTACTTTCGTAAGGAGTAATTTCTGTGTGCAGATTCAGGGCCATTCCTTCTAGGATTTTCCAAGTGTAGATTATGATATCTCTCTCTCGCCTGCGTTCCAGCGAGTACAAGTCAAGTGCTTCTAAGTGTTCCCAGTAATTGAGGTGTTTGATGTGCAGCAAAGGTTCTCTGTACACACTCTAGATCTGCAATTTCACCTGCTCTGAAAGGAGATGTTAATGTACAGCAGTATTCCAGCCTCGAGACAACAAGTGCTTTGAAAAGGATAATCATTAGCAGGGCATCTCTTGTTTTGAACGTTCTCATTATCTATCCTATAATTTTCTTTGCAGTTGTGATCATGGCACTGTTGTGATCCTTGAAAGTGAGATCCTCCGACATTACCACTCCCAGGTCCTCACATTATTTTCCGCTCTCCTGTATGATCAGAGTTTGTAGTATACTCAGTCCTAACCCTAGACCATTTACTAATTTCTATGCTTCAAATTCTTTGCATGAAATTCACATCACACACAACTCTCAAGCATGACACCTTCACTGCCTCCTGCTTCCTCCTCGTTGCAATGTGTAAAACTCATGCTTTACACCCATATAAGTGTGTTGGTACCACTACACTTTGCTACATTTTCCTTTTTGCCTCCATGGCTCAGGTTAGGGTATGTAGGAGAGAGGAAGATTATTTTCCAGTAAAAGTAGGCCCTAGACAGAGATGCATGATGTTGCCAAAGTTGTTTAACATATTTGTAGATAGGGTTATAAAAGAAGTGAATGCTAGGATGTTGGGAAGAAGCATGGGATTAAAATACATACAGTGGTACCTCGAGTTACGATGGTCCCCAAAATCGCCCTTTTATGTAAGTTTATTTTTTTAAATGCTTTTGTAAGTATATTTTTGGGGGTGTAAAAGGACTAGTCTATTTTACATTATTCCTTATGGGGATAAATTCGTTTGGTAATGGCACTTGAACAGCATTCTCGAACGAAAAAATATCGTAACTCGAGGTACCACTGTATATAGAATCTAATACAAAGTAGGAGTTGTCACAGCTGATTTATGAAAGACCGGATATCAGACTGGAAGGAAGGAGTATGTAGGTGTTCAGATATTTGGGAGTGGACTTATTGGAGACAGATCTATGAAAGAGAAAGTGAACCATAGAATTAATGAGGGAAGAAAGGTGGGTGGTGCATTAAGACATCTGTGAAGACAAAAGAACATTATCCATGGAGGCAAAATAGGGAATGTATGAGAGTATAGTGGTACCAACACTCTCATATAGGTGTGAAGCATGCATTGTTAATGTTGCAGTGAGGAGGAGGCTGGAGGCAGTGGAAATGTCATGTCTGAGGGTAATGTGTGGAGTGAATATTATGTAAAGAATTCATAATTTGGAGATTAGGAGGTGCAGGTTTACTAAAAGTATTATCCAGAGGGCTGAAAAAGGGTTGTTGGGGTGGGTTGGAAACACACAGAAGATGGGGCAAAATAGGATGCCTTGGAGTGTAAATCTGTAGTGGATGGAAAGTAGGGTAGGAGTTGCCCTAGGAAAGGTTGGAAGGAGGGGGATGGGGGGGTAAAGGAGGTTTAGTATGTGAGAGGCTTTGACATCCAGCGTGTGTGAAAGTGTTAGAGAGGAGTGAATGGAGACGAGTGGTTTTTAGGACTTGCCGTGCTGTTGGAGTGTGAGCAAGGTAACATTTATGAAGAGAAACTGGTTTGCCAGACTCGAGTCCTGGAGGTGGGAAGTACAGTGCCTGCACTCTGAAGGAGGGGTGGAGATATGTTTGCAGTTTTAAACTGTAGTGTTGGCATGTCTCTGGCAAGACTAATGGAGTGAGTGATGATGAATGTATTTCTTCTTTTTCAGGTCACCCTGTCACGGTGGGAAACTGCAGATGTGTTTAAAAAAAAAAAAATCAGGTTCTTTATTTTGTAGCAGTCAGTTGTTTTACAATTCCATCTATACATTAAACAACCATGGTCACATCAAACACTCCTAAAGCCTACTTTTTCTGAAGAATAGTCCCTGTCTCTCCTACATCCTAATCTGAGCCTCAGACTCTTCATAAAAATTCTTCACTGTTTTTAGTAATGTACCACCTATTCCATATACTTAAAACATCTGCAACATTGTTACTCTGATAATTCTGAAATACACTTTACCCAGAATACTCAACAGGCTTATTTCCCTCTAATTCTTACATTCTTTCATCTCTTTTTTTTTTATCCTTCTCGTATACAAAGCAACTAAACTATGCATGCTCTCTTCCAATCCTTTGGTACATAATTCATATACAGTATTAAAATGTCTTGTATAGCTTCATCTAAAAACTTTTGCAAAATAGAAGTACCTGGAGAGTACAGTCTATTTTGACAGCACTGTCCAAGGAAGCCTTTCCTTAAGTAGTGCTTTTTTTTTTTTTAACCTCAGTTGTAAACAGTTATTTGTAATTACAGCTAAAAACTAATCATAAAAATTATACACAAAAAAAAAATTCTCTCAATCATAAAAATATCAATATTGCAATACTTCCATCTCTAATAATTTTCCTACATTGATAATGGACCAGGATGGAAAGACATATATTTCAGTTTTCCTGTCTAGGGTGTGGGCTTGTTCCAGCTATGGTATTGGCTGTAACAAGCCCACACTTTATTTTTCAATGATCCTGTTTTATTTTATGATTTAAAATAATTTTATATATTATGCACATAAAAATAACCCCTTCTTCTATATAAATTACTAAATTTAAAAAGAAAAACTTCCATTTTTCGTTTTGGGTCACCCTGCCTCGGTGAGATATGGCTGGTTTGTTGGAAGAAAAAAAATTACATAAAAATACCAATCTATTTACCTGCCAATCTTCCTGCTTTTCCAACTTGTCAAGAGTAGCATTAAAACGTTTCAGAATTTCTGGGCAATTCAATTCATCTTCTGCAAGCCATGAGTCATATTTGGAATTCCACCCTTTCCAGCGAACTTTATATTCAGTACGACCTTTCACCTCTCTCAGTCCCATAATGGCCTCCACCTGTTGGAAGAGTGAGTTGGGCACTGATACACTACACAACATTGCAATACACACATGTATCTTGCACATATGGAGATCAAGTCCAATGTGAACTGTAACTGCTTTAATATATTAATATGAACACTACATACTCAACTAAGTTCAGAGCTACAGTGTACACAAAACGAGGAAGCTTTCACATTTCTATGCACATTAATGCAAATGATAAATTAGTTTACTTTATGCTGAAATGTAGAAAGATTTGGCTTCAAATACAGTGCTGTACTGTATCTTGTTTTACTTACCAACAACAATGCAATGTGCTTGATTTCAAAATACAGCTAACCCTCGATTTAACACACTAACAGAGAAAAGTGGGTTGCCAGTAATGGCAACTGTATTTAATAAAGATGAGATTGTTTTGATGTGATCATAACAATGAAAAATTCTGTAAAGAACGAACTTTATCCACTGTTTCTGTATTTCTAAGTCCATTAAGCTGAGGGTTCACTGTAGCCTTAAAATATGCATGTACTTATTACATGAGCACAAAATTAATGTAAATAAAAGTAAAAACCTGAATATTGTGTCTTCTTTACATATTACAGGGCATATGTGAATACATTTTTCTGCTTATTAAACAGGTTGGCTGGCAATGAGGATTGCACTGTATTAAGTTATGAGTATTTTTGTGAGTTTTATGAGAGAAGGGCTGCACAATTATCTTTAATCAGTACTCAAGAGTGCTCACAATTGTGTGGAAACCTGATATTTGGCTATTCAGTTTTGTCCATTATTGAGATTAGCAAGTTTTTATAGCCATTTGAACTCAAGAGAGATCTTAGAAATTAAGCTCAATGTTTGGAAAATGTTTTAAAACATGGGACACCAGTGAACTTTTGAGAGAACAAGCTAGTAATTTTCTCTTTTAGTCAGCAAACCATAAGTGGTCTCCATAGTAGACAATGTGTTGAGAGAACCTCATTTCGAGATGTGAAAAAACTGAATGCTTTCATTCAAAACTGAGCTGCGCTGAAAGGTACACTGGTTGCAGAAGGGATGGGAATTCGATTTGGGGAACCTATTCCAAATAGGATCAGAATGGGATAGCAAGTGTGGAAAGCCCCCAGCCTGGATGTCTTATGTTGTCATATTATGTAGGCCTGTGAACACTTATAATTGTTTAGTAATGTGTGGCCATTGAGAAGAGAGAAGAGCGCAACTGAAAATGGGACGATCAATTTAATAACTTAATCACTGAAATAATCTTTACAATTAACTGGTTACACCACACATTGGTGTAAATATTATGCAGAGAATTCGTAGTGTAGAAATTAGGAGGAGGTGTGGAGTTACTAAAAGTATTTGTCAGAAGGCTGAAGAGGGGTTGTTGAGGTGGTTTGGTCTTTTAGAGAATGGATCAAAGTAGAATGACTTGGAGGGCGTATAAATCTGTAGGGGAAAGAAGGAGGGGTAGGGGTCGCCCTCGAAAAGGTTGGAGGGAGGGGGTAAAGGAGGTTTTGTGGGCAAGGGGACTTCCCCGCTTGAAAAGGGGGGTTTAACAAAATTTTTTGGGGGTACAGCTG
>WNWK01009261.1:0-78027 GCA_009830355.1 Cherax destructor
GGTGTAGGCTAGGTGGTGTAGCCTAGGTGGTGCAGACTAGGTGGTGTAGGCTAGGTGGTGCAGACTAGGTGGTGTAGGCTAGGTGGTGCAGACTAGGTGGTGTAGGCTAGGTGGTGTAGCCTAGGTGGTGCAGACTAGGTGGTGTAGGCTAGGTGGTGCAGACTAGGTGGTGTAGGCTAGGTGGTGTAGGCTAGGTGGTGCAGACTAGGTGGTGTAGGCTAGGTGGTGCAGACTAGGTGGTGTAGGCTAGGTGGTGCAGACTAGGTGGTGTAGGCTAGGTGGTGCAGACTAGGTGGTGTAGGCTAGGTGGTGCAGACTAGGTGGTGTAGGCTAGGTGGTGTAGGCTAGGTGGTGCAGACTAGGTGGTGTAGGATAGGTGGTGCAGACTAGGTGGTGTAGGCTAGGTGGTGCAGACTAGGTGGTGTAGTCTAGGTGGTGCAGACTAGGTGGTGTAGGCTAGGTGGTGCAGACTAGGTGGTGTAGGCTAGATGGTGTAGGCTAGGTGGTGCAGACTAAGTGGTGTAGGCTAGGTGGTGCAGACTAGGTGGTGTAGGCTAGGTGGTGTAGCCTAGGTGGTGCAGACTAGGTGGTGTAGGCTAGGTGATGCAGACTAGGTGGTGTAGGCTAGGTGGTGCAGACTAGGTGGTGTAGGCTAGGTGGTGCAGACTAGGTGGTGTAGCCTAGGTGGTGCAGACTAGGTGGTGCAGACTAGGTAGTGTAGGCTAGGTGGTGCAGACTAGGTGGTATAGGCTAGGTGGTGCAGACTAGGTGGTGCAGACTAGGTAGTGTAGGCTAGGTGGTGCAGACTAGGTGGTGTAGGCTAGGTGGTGCAGACTAGGTGGGGCAGACTAGGTAGTGTAGGCTAGGTGGTGCAGACTAAGTGGTGTAGGCTAGGTGGTGCAGACTAGGTGGTGCAGACTAGGTGGTGTAGGCTAGGTGGTGTAGGCTAGGTGGTGCAGACTAGGTGGTGTAGGCTAGGTGGTGCAGACTAGGTGGTGTAGGCTAGGTGGTGCAGACTAGGTGGTGTAGGCTAAGTGGTGCAGACTAGGTGGTGTAGCCTAGGTAGTGCAGACTAGGTGGTGTAGGCTAGGTGGTGCAGACTAGGTGGTGTAGGCTAGGTGGTGTAGGCTAGGTGGTGTAGGCTAGGTGGTGCAGACTAGGTGGTGTAGGCTAGGTGGTGTAGGCTAGGTGGTGTAGGCTAGGTGGTGTAGGCTAGGTGGTGCAGACTAGGTGGTGTAGGCTAGGTGGTGCTGACTAGGTGGTGTAGGCTAGGTGGTGCAGACTAGGTGGTGTAGGCTAGGTGGTGCTGACTAGGTGGTGTAGCCTAGGTGGTGCAGACTAGATGGTGTAGGCTAGGTGGTGTAGGCTAGGTGGTGCAGACTAGGTGGTGTAGGCTAGGTGGTGCAGACTAGGTGGTGTAGGCTAGGTGGTATAGGCTAGGTGTTGTAGGCTAGGTGGTGTAGACTATGTGGTGCAGACTACGTGGTGTAGGCTAGGTGGTGCAGACTAGGTGGTGTAGGCTAGGTGGTGTAGGCTAGGTGGTGTAGGCTAGGTGGTGCAGGCTAGGTGGTGTAGGCTAGGTGGTGTAGGCTAGGTGGTGTAGGCTAGGTGGTGTAGCCTAGGTGGTGCAGACTAGGTGGTGTAGGCTAGGTGGTGCAGACTAGGTGGTGTAGGCTAGGTGGTGTAGGCTAGGTGGTGCAGGCTAGGTGGTGTAGGCTAGGTGGTGTAGGCTAAGTGGTGCAGACTAGGTGGTGTAGGCTAGGTGGTGTAGGCTAGGTGGTGCAGACTAGGTAGTGTAGGCTAGGTGGTGTAGGCTAGGTGGTTCAGGCTAGGTGGTGTAGGCTAGGTGGTGCAGGCTAGGTGGTACAGACTAGGTGGTGCAGGCTAGGTGGTGCAGACTAGGTGGTGCAGGCTAGGTGGTGCAGACTAGGTGGTGCAGACTAGGTGGTGCAGACTAGGTGGTGCAGGCTAGGTGGTGTAGGCTAGGTGGTGCAGGCTAGGTGGTGCAGACTAGGTGGTGCAGACTAGATGGTGCAGGCTAGGTGGTGCAGGCTAGGTGGTGCAGGCTAGGTGGTGTAGGCTAGGTGGTGCAGATTATGTGGTGCAGGCTAGGTGGTGCAGGCTAGTTGGTGTAGGCTAGGTGGTGCAGGCTAGGTGGTGCAGACTAGGTGGTGTAGGCTAGGTGGTGCAGGCTAGGTGGTGCAGACTAGGTGGTGCAGGCTAGGTGGTGCAGACTAGGTGGTGCAGACTAGGTGGTGCAGACTAGGTGGTGCAGGCTAGGTGGTGTAGGCTAGGTGGTGCAGGCTAGGTGGTGCAGGCTAGGTGGTGCAGGCTAGGTGGTGCAGGCTAGGTGGTGCAGACTAGGTGGTGCAGACTAGGTGGTGCAGGCTAGGTGGTGTAGGCTAGGTGGTGCAGGCTAGATGGTGCAGGCTAGGTGGTGCAGACTAGGTGGTGTAGACTAGGTGGTGCAGGCTAGGTGGTGCAGACTAGGTGGTGCAGACTAGGTGGTGCAGACTAGGTGGTGCATGCTAGGTGGTGCATGCTAGGTGGTGGCTTCACCTTGAAGTGGTCGTTACTGGGTGAGTCAGCGAAGTTGTTGACTAGTCAGGGTTCAGTTAACAGTGATTACGTCTTCAGCCTTATTGTGCTGGTTATTAGAGCTAGCTCTCTCTCTCTCTCTTATCTCTCTTCTCCTCTCTCTCTCTCTCTCTCTCTCTCTCTCTCTCTCTCTCTCTCTCTCTCTCTCTCTCTCTCTCTCTCTCTCTCTCTCTCTCTCACTCACTACCAACACTTCCAATAATATCTGTTCTAAGTAATTTGTACTGTGTAAACACTTAAAGTTGATATATATGCTCTGGAAAACTCTTTAAGAGGTTGAGCAGACAAGCCAGGCTCGGTAGCGGGGTCCTGGAACCAGCAGAAATATCTGAAATTGATGTATTTCAATTCTAGAATGGTGAGGCGTGGCCACGTGACCAGCCAAATGACCCAAACAATGGATTTCATCTCATGTGTCGTCACATCAAGGAAGGTTTATCTCTGAAGCCTTTCGTCTGCTAAGTAGGCTTCTTCAGTCGTCTTCATGATGCCTCTTTACTGGAATGAGGAAGCCTACTTGCGTGGCGAAGAGTTTCGGTAAATGCACTGCGATTAAGCAATGCATTTACCATATGTTATTCATGTGTTTGATGATGCTGTATTATATTCTTAATACAGTGTTCAATACAGCGAGACAATACAGTGACACAGTACAGTGACACAATAAGGAATCAACTAGAGTTAAAGGACACACACTGTCAGTGCCAGACTTCGTATTTGCAAGAACAATATTACCAGACTCAACAATAAGAGACGAGACTATGATAATCCCAGACTTAGTCTTAGAGACTTTAACGATCCCAGACCGAGATTGGTGTTAGATCTCACGAGGTGCTGAATAAACCAAGTGAACGAAGGGAGACACTCAGATACTGAGTGTGCCAGAGACACTCAGATACTGAGTGTGTCAGATACACTCAGATACTGAGTGTGCCAGAGACACTCAGATACTGAGTGTACCAGATACACTCAGATACCGAGTGTGCCAGAGACACTCAGATACCGGGTGTGCCAGATACACTCAGATACTGAGTTCGCCAGAGACACTCAGATGCTGAGTGTGCCAGAGACACTCAGATACTGAGTGTGCCAGAGAAACTCAGATACTGGGTGTGCCAGAGACATTCAGACATTGAATGTTTCGTAGTATATCACTCAGATCCTGAGACACTCAGACATTGAATGTCTCGTAGTGTGTCACTCAGATCCTGAGACACTCAGACAAGGATGGCACATCAAAGGGGTGGATCAGTGAACGGTTGCAACACAAGTCTTCCACTCAACACAGTGATTTATTATCCTTGTGTCACTGGGCCGGATTAAGGCCTGGGCTTCAGGGGGCTGTAGCCCAGGGGCCTCACAGTACGTGTAGCCCAGGGGCCTCACAGTACCTATAGCCCAGGGGCCTCACAGTACCTGTAGCCCAGGGGCCTCACAGTACCTGTAGCCCAGGGGCCTCACAGTACCTGTAACCCAGGGGCCTCACAGTACCTGTAGGCCAGGGGCCTCACAGTACCTGTAGCCCAGGGGCCTACAAAATCTTAATCAAGCTCTGCTTGTGTGAACACTTCCTGGTCTGTCCTCAGACACACACACACACACACCTGCAACCACAATTAGGTTAGTACACACGAAGTGTCGAGTGACAAGTGTCTTTGACAACTAGTAACTAACTAACTCACAGGCTAACTTCTAGTTAGACTTCCTTCTCTAGTAAACTAGGTATGTACAAAGTTTAGTACTTTGTACATTTTACAGATGTAATGTTTGGAAAACTCTGTGACCTGGAGGAAGAGGGTAGAGCCCTGGCAACCTGTGGGATCTGGGAGGCAGGAACAGCTGTGGACCTGGGAGGCAGGGGCAGCTGGTGACCTGAGAGGCAGGGACAGCTGGTGACCTGAGAGGCAGGGGCAGCTGGTGACCTGGGAGGCAGGGGCAGCTGGTGACCTGGGAGGCAGGGACAGCTGGTGACCTGAGAGGCAGGAGCAGCTGGTCAATGAGGACAGGCGGCAACCATAACAAGAGACAGACGGGGTTTACCTTCTGTCAGCTGGTGAGTGCTGATACTGCCTACCACCTGCCTCCCCAACCTCTGTTAACCCCATCCCTGTAATATAACTTACATATCACTATGTAGGTTTAATATCGTGTAGGTTGACTGTCGTCTATTCCTAAGGTCAGCGGCCCGGTCCCAGACCAGGCCTCCTGCTTGCTGCCCTAATCAATCAAACTCTTAACGCCAGCCTCCAGCAACGCTGAGATACCCAGTAGTCACATTATCAACAACAAATACAGCAGGTTCACCAACAGCCTGAGTGACCAGGATATCAACCAGGAGGCCTGGTCTGAGACCAATACACTTGGACCATGACCACTCAGAACCATCTGCATGTAACCCACAGGATGGTCGACAAGTTAGAAGCACAGACCTATATACGAAGGATAGTCTGGCAGTCGGAGGATATAGCAACACAGTGAGAGGAAGTTTGCATGACACAGTGAACAGCGGTTGCAAAAGCAACGAGAAAATGCAATAGCAGGGCTCCTTCTCTTAACTAATTTTGTTTGCTAGTCCATAGGCCTTTTGTATATCCATATGCTCTTGCTGTACCCTCCACACCTGAGGTGCACAATAAACTAGCCACTACCGTCCACAGGGTGGATATGAGGTGCACAATAAACTAGCCACTACCGTCCACAGGGTGGATATGAGGTGCACAATAAACTAGCCACTACCGTTCACAGGGTGGATATGAGGTGCACAATAAACTAGCCACTACCGTCCACAGGGTGGATATGAGGTGCACAATAAACTAGCCACTACCGTCCACAGGGTGGATATGAGGTGCACAATAAACTAGCCACTACCGTCCACAGGGTGGATATGAGGTGCACAATAAACTAGCCACTACCGTCCACAGGGTGGATATGAGGTGCACAATAAACTAGCCACTACCGTCCACAGGGTGGATATGAGGTGCACAATAAACTAGCCACTACCGTCCACAGGGTGGATATGGGGTCAACAATAATCTAGCCACTACCGTTCACAGGGTGGATATGAGGTGCACAATAAACTAGCCACTACCGTCCACAGGGTGGATATGAGGTGCACAATAAACTAGCCACTACCGTCCACAGGGTGGATATGAGGTGCACAATAAACTAGCCACTACCGTCCACAGGGTGGATATGAGGTGCACAATAAACTAGCCACTACCGTCCACAGGGTGGATATGAGGTGCACAATAAACTAGCCACTACCGTCCACAGGGTGGATATGAGGTGCACAATAAACTAGCCACTACCGTCCACAGGGTGGATATGAGGTGCACAATAAACTAGCCACTACCGTCCACAGGGTGGATATGAGGTGCACAATAAACTAGCCACTACCGTCCACAGGGTGGATATGGGGTCAACAATAACTAGCACTACCGTCCACAGGGTGGATATGAGGTGCACAATAAACTAGCCACTACCGTCCACAGGGTGGATATGAGGTGCACAATAAACTAGCCACTACCGTCCACAGGGTGGATATGGGGTCAACAATAAACTAGCCACTACCGTCCACAGGGTGGATATGGGGTCAACAATAAACTAGCCACTACCGTCCACAGGGTGGATATGAGGTGCACAATAAACTAGCCACTACCGTCCACAGGGTGGATATGAGGTGCACAATAAACTAGCCACTACCGTCCACAGGGTGGATATGGGGTCAACAATAAACTAGCCACTACCGTCCACAGGGTGGATATGGGGTCAACAATAAACTAGCCACTACCGTCCACAGGGTGGATATGAGGTCAAAAAACTAGCCACTACCGTCCACAGGGTGGATATGAGGTGCACAATAAACTAGCCACTACCGTCCACAGGGTGGATATGAGGTGCACAATAAACTAGCCACTACCGTCCACAGGGTGGATATGAGGTGCACAATAAACTAGCCACTACCGTCCACAGGGTGGATATGGGGTCAACAATAAACTAGCAACTTCGGCGACATAATCTAAAAATAAATATCTTGAGCAGCCGTCTTCTAGATCTCTTGTGTTGTAAAGAAAATACTGTAGAAATAACAGGATGGTACACACTCTAGGAAGTATCAGGAAGAACAGGATGGTACTCACTCTAGGAAGTGTCAGGAAGAACAGGATTGTACACACTCTAGGAAGTGTCAGGAAGAACAGGATGGTACACACTCTAGGAAGTGTCAGGAAGAACAGGATGGTACTCACTCTAGGAAGTGTCAGGAAGAACAGGATTGTACACACTCTAGGAAGTGTCAGGAAGAACAGGATGGTACACACTCTAGGAAGTGTCAGGAAGAACAGGATGGTACTCTAGGAAGTGTCAGGAAGAACAGGATGGTACTCACTCTAGGAAGTGTCAGGAAGAACAGGATGGTACTCACTCTAGGAAGTATCAGGAAGAACAGGATGGTACTCACTCTAGGAAGTGTCAGGAAGAACAGGATGGTACTCACTCTAGGAAGTGTCAGGAAGAACAGGATGTACACACTCTAGGAAGTGTCAGGAAGAACAGGATGGTACTCACTCTAGGAAGTGTCAGGAAGAACAGGATGGTACTCTAGGAAGTGTCAGGAAGAACAGGATGGTACTCACTCTAGGAAGTGTCAGGAAGAACAGGATGGTACTCACTCTAGGAAGTGTCAGGAAGAACAGGATGGTACTCACTCTAGGAAGTGGGTTTCTCAGAGGACAGACTGGATGGCATCACCTGTGGAAGGTGGGGAGACAGAGGGACTGCTGGGTGTCCAGGAAGAAGGAGTATACCGAAGTGTCAGGAGAACAGGATGTACTCTGAAGATAGGAAGAACAGATGGTATATAAGTGTGAAGAACAGATGTACTCCTGGAAGTGTCAGGAAGAACAGGTGACACTAGAAGTGTCAAGAACAGAGGATTTGAAGTGCAGGAAGACAGGATGACTTGAATGTCAGGAAGACAGGATGGCCACTGAAGTGTCAGGAAGAACAGGATGGTACTCCTGAAGTGTCAGAGACAATGGTACACTTAGGAAGTGGTTATCTCATGTTCAGTTGACATATGATGGCATCATTGTGAGGGAGACATGACGTGCTGGGTTGATCCAAGGTGACTCTCACAACCGTTCTGTGGACCGTCGTGGTTCATGCCAAAGCTGAGAGATAGAGAGACGCTGAGGCTGAGAGACTCTCCTCTGACAGCACAAACGAACCCAAACAGAGACAATAAACACGAAAAACAGGAGCCAAAATGCCCTGACTGGCAAATGGAAATTAAGTCTTGTAGGTTGAGTGACTAAATCTCGTCAAGACTGCAAATGTTATTCAGTTTTCTTGTCTCAGTGTGTCGTTATATATGCAAGTGAAGATAATTTATTATTGTTTTGACTTTGTATGCAGCAGTAATGACCACTCAGAATACACTGATAACATCAGCCACTCAGTTCATGAGCAACACTGATCAACAAGCTGTATGGCCTTACTTGTGGCCCAGTTCGTGAGCGATGGTGTAAGCAATCTGCAACCCCGTATCCTCGTTGACATTGCAAGACCTGAGTGGCTGACACATGCCAGCGATCTCCGACACACCCAGAGTGGCGCACCTGTCTGTCACTCGGCTACATATGTTGTACCTGTGCGAAAAAAAAAAACATTCTAAATTTAAGTTACTAACAACAAGCAACGTGAGTCATGTTATCACTCAGTACAAACAACTGAATTATCACAATTTTCAAACAAAGTTACTTTCTAAAATATATATATTCAAATAGAGGAATAAATTTATATATATATATATATATATATATATATATATATATATATATATATATATATATATATAGTTAGTTAGTTTGAAGAGTGTTTTTTGCAGAGAGAGAGAGAAAGAAAGAAGAGAGAAAAGAGAGAGAGAGAGAGAGAGAGAGAGAGAGAGAGAGAGAGAGAGAGAGAGAGAGAGAGAGAGAGAGAGAGAGAGAGAGAGAGAGAGAGAGAGAGAGAGAGAGAGAGAGAGAGAGAGAGAGAGAGAGAGAGAGAGAGAGAGAGAGAGAGAGAGAGAGAGAGAGGTATCTCACCTGGTGATGAGCACAGCAACATCATGATGATACGGATGAGTCTCGTTGCCAGGGTTGATCATCTGCTGCCAGTGACAGAAACTACGGAGGGTGTCGTCAGCGTTGTGACTGATGTCCAGCTCCTCCTGAAACACACACACACACACACACACACACACACTTGAGAAGGCGCACACAGGACCAGCAACACACACACACATATACACACACACACACACACACACGCACACGAGAAATGCCTCTTTGTATATTCAGTATATAATGCAGGTCGTTACAGGTCAGCTAGTGACCTACCTCATACTGCGGGTCCTCCAGCAACATTATCCTGACAACGTAGATGTTGACAGCGTTACCAATACTGGCGTCATGGTAGACACTCGACACCTGAGGCGGTAACATAACAGAGGTCAATACAAGAGGTCAATACACTTTGACCTCACAAGACCTATACAAGACATTGTCCCTGGAGTACAATGGGGTTCATGGCTGTAAATAGGAGTACATGGGGAAGATAGATAGCAGAGGACCGACGCTCTCTGCTCAGAACTGTTAACTACTACTGCTACTACTACTGCTACTACTACTGCTACTACTTCTGCTACTTAGATTAAGAAATATCGTGTATTATCTAAGTGTCTGAGGCGAGGATAGTAAAGTACAAGGTCTCTTCTAGTGACTGTCTTATGAAATATTCTATGGAAATTATAAATGAACCTCATTTTTGTCATTCTGCCTCTCCTTCATGTTTTCCTCTCTACTTCTCTCCTTCCTTACATCTGTTCTATCTTTCTTCTTCTCCTCCCCTCTGCTCACTCACCATATTCATCACTGTGAGGATGTACGTGTTTATATCCTCATTGGAGTAGAAGTCGAGCATCTTCTTGTCTGCCACCACCGTCACCTCCACGTTCCTCTCCACACTCACACTTCTCTTCCTCCTCCACGTCCTCTTCACCTCCTCTTCTGCAGGAAGGCGGCGGTGGGAGGCCTCCCACTCCTCGCGGGCGCGCAGCGCTTGCTCGTGGGCGTCTGCAACACAGCAACACCAAAACGAGAATTTAATGACATGAAGGTTGGTGTTGCACATGACCCCAGTCACAGTCAAGGTCTGAGTCCATGTTGGTGACTGTATCACTTGCTACATCACTCGTATTTATCTCCTGTCTGCTTGTATTTACATCCTTCCAGCCTCTCCCTATATGGTTTTCTCTCACAGATGATTTACAATCATATTCAATCATATATATATATATATATATATATATATATATATATATATATATATATATATATATATATATATATATATATATATATGGAATTTGCAAGAACAGGGCGAAATATTCACGAACTCTGATCTCTTGCCGAAGGAGACTCGAACCTACGAACTTTGCAACAAGGTACGCAGTGCTTTACCGACCGTACCACACTGGTCCAATACCTTGGCGCCCAGCTCACGCTAGACGTTGATCCAAGGCAGCCAACTTTCAGGCAGGTTTATATATATATATATATATATATATATATATATATATATATATATATATATATATATATATATATATATATATATATATATATATATATATATATATATAGAAAGAAGGAACACTGCATCAGGCCTACTGGCCCATGCGCGGCAAGTCCCACCGGCTTAAGCCAATGCCTTAACCTAGTCAGGTTAGTCACATTCACTAAAGGGAGGAGCACGGCATCTGACCTAGTAGCACAAGCTAGTCAGGTCCAACTCACACCCACCCACACCCACTCATGTATTTATCCAACTTATTTTTAAAACTACACAACGTTTTAGCTTCTATGACGGTACTCGGGAGTTTGTTCCACTCATCCACAACTCTATTACCAAACCAATGCTTTCCTATATCCTTCCTGAATCTGAATTTTTCCAATTTAAAACCATTGCTGCGAGTCCTGTCAATACTAGATATTTTTAGCACGCTATTTTCATCACCTTTATTAATTCCTGTTTTCCATTTATACACCTCAATCATATCCCCCCTAATTCTACGCCTTTCTAGAGAGTGCAGATTCAGGGCCCTCAGTCTATCCTCATAGGGAAGATTTCTGATTCATGGGATCAACTTTGTCATCCTCCTTTGTACGTTTTCCAGAGCATTTATATCCATTCTGTAATACGGTGACCAAAACTGTGCAGCATAATCTAAATGAGGCTTAACCAAAGATATATAGAGTTGAAGAACAACCTGAGGACTTCTATTATTTATACTTCTTGATATGAAGCCAAGGATTCTGTTAGCTTTATTGTGAACACTTATCTTTCATTCTTGACAGGGAGCGCAGTAAACTTCCATGAGACGAAATTCACAAGGCGTCTAGATATGAAAATGTTGTGTTAATGGGAGATTTTAACTTTAGACAAACTGATTGGAACAATGTGATAGGAAATCTTGAGTCTAGTGACTTTCTTGATACGGTTCAGGATTGCTTTTTAAAACAGTTTGTGACAGAACCAACTAGAGGAAACAACCTGCGTGACTTGGTTCTTGCCAGCAGGGAATCACTAGTTCATAATCTTGAGGTTAATGATGAGCTTGGGGAAAGCGATCACAAATCACTTAGTTTCTATATATCATGGAATTACCCAGATAACTGCAATCAAGTCTCTGTTCCAGACTTTCGCTTGGCCGACTTCATGGGGCTCAGAAATTACCTGGGTGGGCTAAATTGGGATGACCTGACTATGGGTCAGGTAGGTAGGACTGGTTGCCAATATGATGTATTTCAAAGCATTGTTCTAGCTGCCCAGACAACATTTGTTCCGAGTAGGGAAATTAGATCTAACAAAAATGATCCCAAATGGATAAACAATAGATTAAAACATCTCATTGGTCAAAACAGAGGCATATATGGGTGTATCAAAAGAGGGAAGGGCAGTTAAGAAATCAATATATTCAAATAAAGAGAGAAATAAAAGGAATAAGAAATGCAAAAAGGGATTATGAGGCTAAAGTCGCAAGGGATTCGAAGACTAACCCAAAAGGGTTATTTCAGGTATACAGAAGTAAGATTAGGGACAAGATAGGCCCACTTAAGAGTAACTCAGGTCAGATCACTGACAGTGATAAGGATATGTGCGAACTTTTCATTGCCTACTTTCTCTCAGTTTTTACTCAGGAAGATACTAGAGAAATTCCAGAAATAATAAATTATGTAGAACAGGACGATAATAAACTATGCACTATTAGGGTAACTAGTGACATGGTCCTCAGACAAATAGAGAAATTAAAACCTAACAAATCCCCAGGACCTGATGAACTGTTTGCAAGGGTTTTAAAGGAATGTAAATAGGAACTTAGCATACCTTTGGCAATTTTTCTCAATATATCACTACAATCTGGCATAGTGCCAGACAAGTGGAAAATGGCAAATGTAATACCTATTTACAAGGAAGGTGACAGGTCCTTAGCTTCGAACTATAGACCAATAAGCCTTACCTCCATAGTTGGTAAATTTATGGAATCAATAATTGCCGAAGCAATTCGTAGCCATCTTGAAAGGCACGGTTTTACAAAGGGGCGTTCCTGTCTTAAGAATTTACTAACTTTCTTCACTAAGGTGTTTGAGGAGGTAGATCATGGTATTGAATATGATATTGTGTATATGGACTTCAGTAAGACTTTCGATAGAGTTCCACATCAGAGGCTGTTGAGAAAACTTAAGGCACACGGAATAGGAGGAGGAAATTTTTCTGGATAGAGGCATGGTTGACAAATAGGCAGCAGAGAGTTTGCATAAATGGGGAGAAATCAGAATGGGGGCACGTCACAAGCGGTGTTCCACAGGGGTCAGTGTTGGGCCCCTTGTTGTTCACAATTTACATAAACGACATAGATGAGGGAATAAATAGTGACATAAGCAAATTTGCTGATGGCACCAAAATAGGCTGTCCAATTCATTCAAATGAGAACATTAGAGCACTCCAGGGACCTATCTTATCCCTAACTTTTGTTCTATAAACCTGGAAAAAACTTTTTGGGTTAGTTTTTGAATCCCTAGCAACTTTAATTTCATAGTCCCGTTTAGCTTTTCTTATCCCCTTTTTAACGTCCCTCTTAATGTCAGTATACTGATTTATAAGAAGACCTTCACCTCTATTTATGCGTCTATAAATTCCTTTCTTCTGCCCTAAAAGATATTTGAGCCTATTATTCAACCATTTTGGGTCATTTCTACTTGATCTAATTTCTTTATACGGGATAAATGTTCTTTGGGCAGCCTGTA
This sequence comes from Cherax destructor, assembly GCA_009830355.1. NCBI lineage: Eukaryota > Metazoa > Arthropoda > Malacostraca > Decapoda > Parastacidae > Cherax > Cherax destructor. Next base: position 12,948 of record WNWK01009261.1, read on the forward strand.
TAGTGTTAAGAAAGCTGTCATATTGATACCTCTCTTCTTCACCCCAGTCCACAGTTGATAAGTGTTCTCTAAGCCCATTATAATCTGCTAAGCGAAAGTCTGGGACTGTTACTGAATTATACCTACTATCATACATCCATTCAATGCCGAGTTCCTCTTTAATTTCTAAATTATTAACAAGGGATTCCTTGTTAGGTTGTTCTTCAACTCTATATATCTTTGGTTAGATCTCATTTAGATTATGCTGCACAGTTTTGGTCACCGTATTACAGAATGAATATAAATGCTCTGGAAAACGTACAAAGGAGGATGACAAAGTTGATCCCATGAATCAGAAATCTTCCCTTTGAGGATAGACTGTGAGCCCTGAATCTGCACTCTCTAAAAAGGCGTAGAATTAGGGGGGATATGATTGAGGTGTATAAATGGAAAACAGGAATTAATAAAGGGGATGTAAATAGCGTGCTAAAAATATCTAGTATTGACAGGACTCGCAGCAATGGTTTTAAATTGGAAAAATTCAGATTCAGGAAGGATATAGGAAAGCACTGGTTTGGTAATAGAGTTGTGGATGAGTGGAACAAACTCCCGAGTACCGTCATAGAAGCTAAGACGTTGTGTAGTTTTAAAAATAGGTTGGATAAATACATGAGTGGGTGTGAGTTGGACCTGACTAGCTTGTGCTACTTGGTCAGATGCCGTGCTCCTCCCTTAAGTAAATGTGACTGACCTGACCAGGTCAAGGCATTGGCTTAAGTCGGTGGGAGAATTGGACTTGCCTCGCATGGGCCAGTAGACCTGCTGCTGTGTTCCTTCTTTCTTATGTTCTTATGTTCAATAGCCGTCTTGTCATAAGTACGCGAACATCCTAAGCCAAGATTACCCACCATCCTCCAAAGTGCAAAAAACTCTACTTTAAAATATATGTAGATAAATGAGCATGGAAAAAATAGCTAGATTTCCTGCAGTACAAAACAATAGCTTGTTGTGGCGGATTTTAAGGGAGGTGCAAGGACACTGTGACTTGCCATCTTAGCTCACAGGAAGACATAAATACAACCTTGTAACGTTGACACTTAGTTTGTAATACTGACTGACACCTGGAATCAAGTTTTCTCTTCGACACTTAATATATTCTGGTGCATTTTTATTAAATGACACATGAGAACACGCATCAGAAGCAGCCTCAGGTCGGAGAAACAGGTCGTGGTAGCACGGATGGTACTGTAGTTCGTATGTCTGTAGAACACTAAATAATGCAGATAGATAGATATAGATAGACAGAGAGAGAGAGAGAGAGAGATAGAGAGAGAGAGAGAGAGAGAGAGAGAGAGAGAGAGAGAGAGAGAGAGAGAGAGAGAGAGAGAGAGAGAGAGAGAGAGAGAGAGAGAGAGAGAGAGAGAGTGAGTAGTGGTCTGTTTTGCTTTCATTCTCTGCACTAATGTGGTCTGAAAGGTGTTGAAACGATGGTAGCGTACCACCACAGTGGAGTATTTTGAGTGCCTTGCTCTGGTATGTCCGCCTAAGAGACCTGCTTCACCTCACTCATGAATCCCTCACCTACACAGGTGACTGTACTACAACATCAACTTATACAAGAGACTAGGTGCCCACTCACCAGCCCGTCACCAATCACAAACTAAAGGGTATGTGGCCTGGGCAAGCATTAACACACCACACCAGGTGAGGGTCTCTAGGGGGCATGATGGCACTGATGGCACTACTCTGAGAATGAATGAAAGATATATACCACTCAGATGAACCAGATATCCTCAGGAGGGAATAGGTATATCTCACACTACACCATGAGAATATCTTCGGATGAGCCAGGTAGATCATGCAGCCACGAATCATGCAACTGCTCGCTATGAATGCCTCTAAAACTCCACATATTTGTTCTCCCTCTGAATATACACACACACCTGCAGTGGAAATCACATCACAGAATGGGTAGGGATCGAACCCATGGCAAGTAAGTTCTAAAACGTCCCTGTCATGGGTTCGATCCTCCTCCAGTTCTCCGATTTGTTTACAATCGTCTTATTACAATACCTGTGCTGAGTATCGAGAGGCTACCGGCGTTCAGACGTCCCAGCTGACCAAGCTATTGCTGCTGGCAGTCGCAAACACACAGCCACCACAGCCTGCTTAATCAGGCACCTCCTGCAGGGACTCATCTAGTGTGCTCATCAATAACTCTGCTGATTTACCTAAAATATTTCCAGCATCTACTGCCAGAATGTTGACGAATTTTGAACCCCCAGTGTTGATGTTCAGTGAGGAGTTTTGAACCACCAGTGTTGATGTTCAGTTAGGAGTTTTGAACCCCCAGTGTTGATGTTCAGTGAGGAGTTTTGAACCCCAGTGTTGATGTTCAGTGAGGAGTTTTGAACCCCAGTGTTGATGTTCAGTGAGAGTTTAACCACCAGTGTTGATGTTCAGTAAGGAGTTTTGAACCCCAGTGTTGATGTTCAGTGAGGAGTTTTAACCACCAGTGTTGATGTTCAGTAGGGAGTTTTGAACCCCCAGTGTTGATGTTCAGTAGGGAGTTTTGAACCACCAGTGTTGATGTTCAGTGAGGAGTTTTGAACCACCAGTGTTGATGTTCAGTGGGGAGTTTTGAACCACCAGTGTTGATGTTCAGTGAGGAGTTTTAACCCCAGTGTTGATGTTCAGTGAGGAGTTTTGAACCACCAGTGTTGATGTTCAGTGAGGAGTTTTGAACCACCAGTGTTGATGTTCAGTGAGGAGTTTTGAACCACCAGTGTTGATGTTCAGTGAGGAGTTTTGAACCACCAGTGTTGATGTTCAGTAGGGAGTTTTGAACCACCAGTGTTGATGTTCAGTGAGGAGTTTTGAACCACCAGTGTTGATGTTCAGTGAGGAGTTTTGAACCACCAGTGTTGATGTTCAGTGAGGAGTTTTGAACCACCAGTGTTGATGTTCAGTGAGGAGTTTTGAACCACCAGTGTTGGTGTTCAGTAAGGAGTTTTGAACCCCCAGTGTTGATGTTCAGTGAGGAGTTTTTAACCACCAGTGTTGATGTTCAGTAGGGAGTTTTGAACCCCCAGTGTTGATGTTCAGTAGGGAGTTTTGAACCACCAGTGTTGATGTTCAGTGAGGAGTTTTGAACCACCAGTGTTGATGTTCAGTGGGGAGTTTTGAACCACCAGTGTTGATGTTCAGTGAGGAGTTTTTAACCCCCAGTGTTGATGTTCAGTGAGGAGTTTTGAACCACCAGTGTTGATGTTCAGTGAGGAGTTTTGAACCACCAGTGTTGATGTTCAGTGAGGAGTTTTGAACCACCAGTGTTGATGTTCAGTGAGGAGTTTTGAACCACCAGTGTTGATGTTCAGTGGGGAGTTTTGAACCACCAGTGTTGATGTTCAGTGAGGAGTTTTGAACCACCAGTGTTGATGTTCAGTGAGGAGTTTTGAACCACCAGTGTTGATGTTCAGTGAGGAGTTTTGAACCACCAGTGTTGATGTTCAGTGAGGAGTTTTGAACCACCAGTGTTGGTGTTCAGTGAGGAGTTTTGAACCACCAGTGTTGATGTTCAGTGAGGAGTTTTGAACCCCCAGTGTTGATGTTCAGTGAGGAGTTTTGAACCACCAGTGTTGATGTTCAGTGAGGAGTTTTGAACCACCTGTGTTGATGTTCAGTGGGGAGTTTTGAACCACCAGTGTTGATGTTCAGTGAGGAGTTTTGAACCACCAGTGTTGATGTTCAGTGAGGAGTTTTGAACCACCAGTTTTGGTGTTCAGTGGGGAGTTTTGAACCACCAGTGTTGGTGTTCAGTGGGGAGTTTTGAACCACCAGTGTTGGTGTTCAGTGGGGAGTTTTGAACCACCAGTGTTGGTGTTCAGTGGGGAGTTTTGAACCACCAGTGTTGGTGTTCAGTGGGGAGTTTTGAACCACCAGTGTTGGTGTTCAGTGGGGAGTTTTGAACCACCAGTGTTGGTGTTCAGTGGGGAGTTTTGAACAACCAGTGTTGGTGTTCAGTGGGGAGTTTGAACACCAGTGTTGGTGTTCAGTGGGGAGTTTTGAACCACCAGTGTTGGTGTTCAGTGGGGAGTTTTGAACCACCAGTGTTGGTGTTCAGTGGGGAGTTTTGAACAACCAGTGTTGGTGTTCAGTGGGGAGTTTTGAACCACCAGTGTTGCTACAGTGTTGTGTAATTGTGTTTCTAGGTTTCAGTGCCTTTATTGTATACTTCCTTTCACTCCAGAGGTATGTAGGGAGAGAGAGGTACAGAGCAAGTTAGGGAGATAGGGAGAGAGAGGTAGGGAGAGAGGGAGGGAGGGAGAGAGGGAGGGAGAGAGCGAGGGAGGGAGAGAGGGAGAGAGGGAGGGGGTAAGGAAGGGCCGGAGGTGTGAGACAGAGGTCGACATAAAAACTTGAAAACTCCGTAAGTAAGCGTGAACTCACACTGGACCACTGATGGTCCAGTGATGGACCAGTGATGGAAAAGTGATGGAAAAGTGATGGACCAGTGATGGAAAAGTGATGGTCCAGTGGTGGACCAGTGATGGTCCAGTGATGGACCAGTGATGGACCAGTGATGGTCGTCGAAAGATGGACCAGTGATGGTCCAGTGATCTACCAGTGATGGACCAGTGATGGTCCAGTGATGGACCAGTGATGGTGCAATGATGAACCAGTGATGGACCAGTGATTGTCCAGTGATGGACCAGTGATGGACTAGTGATGGTCCAATGATGGACCAGTGATGGACCAGTGATGGTCCAGTGATGGACCAGTGATGGACCAGTGATGGACCAGTGATGGACCAGTGATGGACCAGTGATGGTCCAATGATGAACCAGTGATGGACCAGTGATGGTCCAGTGATGGACCAGTGATGGACTAGTGATGGACCAGTGATGGACCAGTGATGGACCAGTGATAGACCAGTGATGGACCAGTGATGGACCAGTGATGGTCTTGCCAGAATATACTACACTACTACCACCAGCAACACTGGACCAGTAACACACTGGTGTTGCCTTCCACAACACTATTCGTGAACAAACTCTGGGACGACTTATCACCGCTATCAGTCTATGTATATTAGTTATTCATAAGTCACTACGTTCAAACGTCGTTAAGTCAGGAACTGAACAAACAACAACAGTCTGACATGCGGTATATCAATCACTCGCCTCAACCAACTAGCAGATATACCAAGGTATATCCCTCAGTGTATATTCACCTCGAGTGGTACATCTGTGTATGTATACGTACTGACAGTAGTTTTTTCTTGGCGTTTGTGTATAGCTTAAATTCGATGTTAATAACACTCCTGCTACTACCTAATCTTGAACCAGCCAGACCTGTGACACACATGGGACTGAATGTTTGTCTGTGACACACATGGGACTGAATGTTTGTCTGTGACACACATGGGACTGAATGTTTGTCTGTGACACACATGGGACTGAATGTTTGTATGTGACACACATGGGACTGAATGTTTGTCTGTGACACACATGGGACTGAATGTTTGTCTGTGACACACATGGGACTGAATGTTTGTCTGTGACACATGGGACTGAATGTTTGTCTGTGACACACATGGGACTGAATGTTTGTATGTGACACACATGTGACTTAATGTTTGTCTGTGACACACATGGGACTGAATGTTTGTCTGTTACACATGAGACTGAATGTTTGTCTGTGACACATGGTACTGAATGTTTGTCTGTGACACATGGGACTGAATGTTTGTCTGTGACACACATGGGACTGAATGTTTGTCTGTGACACACATGGGACTGAATGTTTGTCTGTGACACATGGGACTGAATGTTTGTCTGTGACACACATGGGACTGAATGTTTGTATGTGACACACATGGGACTTAATGTTTGTCTGTGACACACATGGGACTGAATGTTTGTCTGTTACACATGAGACTGAATGTTTGTCTGTGACACATGGTACTGAATGTTTGTCTGTGACACATGGGACTGAATGTTTGTCTGTGACACACATGGGACTGAATGTTTGTCTGTGACACACATGGGACTGAATGTTTGTCTGTGACACACATGGGTCTGAATGTTTGTCTGTGACACACATGGGACTGAATGTTTGTATGTGACACACATGGGACTGAATGTTTGTCTGTGACACACATGGGACTGAATGTTTGTCTGTGACACACATGGGACTGAATGTTTGTCTGTGACACACATGGGACTGAATGTTTGTATGTGACACACATGGGTCTGAATGTTTGTCTGTGATACACATGGGACTGAATGTTTGTATGTGACACACATGAGACTGAATGTTTGTCTGTGACACATATGGGACTGAATGTTTGTCTGAGACAAATAATGAATGTTTTTATGTGAGACACATGGGACTGAATGTTCATGTCTGTGACACACATGGGACTGAATGTTCATGTCTGTGACACACATGGAACTGAATGTTCATGTCTGTGACACACATGGAACTGAATGTTCATGTCTGTGACAAGCATCTACCCGGAGACAGAATTTTTACCAGAAGTAATATAGAAAATAACGAAATGATTAAATACGCCGATTACGTAGAGAAAAGAAGAGTAAAATAAGTAACAAAAACAGATGTGAATCTTCATAAGAAGGTTCGGATAACATGACAAAAATACGTAGAGAAGATGAAGAGAAATACACGATGGAATTTAACGTAGATAACAGAACACCGAACACGAATAACGTTGGTTGTATTGATAAAGAGGATCAGTGTTCGTTAAATGGTACGAGAAAGAAGGATCAAGAAGACTTCTTGACGTTAACAACGAGGGTAGACAAGTATCAAGAAGACTTCTTGATCTGTGCAGAGCTACAGGTAAGAGGTGCAGGATGAACTAAGGGTGACGTGAGGGAAGTCAGGGTGACGTGAGGGAAGAGTCAGGGTGACGTGAGGGAAGAGTCAGGGTGACGTGAGGGAAGAGTCAGGGTGACGTGAGGGTAGTCAAGGTGACGTGAGGGTAGTCAGGGTGACGTGAGGGTAGTCAGGGTGACGTGAGGGTAGTCAGGGTGACGTGAGGGTAGTCAGGGTGACGTGAGGGTAGTCAGGGTGACGTGAGAGTAGAGTCAGGGTGACGTGAGGGAAGAGTCAGGGTGACGTGAGGGAAGAGTCAGGGTGACGTGAGGGTAGTCAAGGTGACGTGAGGGTAGTCAGGGAGACGTGAGAGTAGAGTCAGGGTGTGTAAGTTCCTCCAGGGATGTTCCCGGGTAACTCCCAGTACACTGGCGCCCCGACCCTTGTGTCTAGACGCTGTGTGTGCTCACCTAGTTATGGTTGCAGGGGTCAATTCACAGCTCCTGTGTTTGTGTGTGTGTGTGTGTACTCATTTATTTGTACTCACATATTTGTGGTTGCAGGGGTCAATTCATAGCTCCTGGCCCCGCCTCTTCACTGGTCGCTACTAGGTCCTCTCTCTCTCTCTCTGCTCCATGAACTTTATCATACCTCGTGATAAGGATATGTGCGAACTTTTCATTGCCTACTTTCTCTCAGTTTTTACTCAGGAAGATACTAGCGAAATTCCAGAAATAATAAATTATGTAGAACAGGACGATAATAAACTATGCACTATTAGGGTAACTAGTGACATGGTCCTCAGACAAATAGAGAAATTTAAACCTAACAAATCCCCAGACCCTGATGAACTGTTTGCAAGGGTTTTAAAGGAATGTAAAGAGGAACTTAGCATACCTTTGGTAATTTTTTTCAATATATCACTACAATCTGGCATAGTGCCAGACAAGTGGAAAATGGCAAATGTAATACCTATTTACAAGGAAGGTGACAGGTCCTTACCTTCGAACTATAGACCAATAAGCCTTACCTCCATAGTTGGTAAATTTATGGAATCAATAATTGCCGAAGCAATTCGTAGCCATCTTGAAAGGCATAAATTGATTAATGAATCTCAACACGGTTTTACAAAGGGGCGTTCCTGTCTTAAGAATTTACTAACTTTCTTCACTAAGGTGTTTGAGGAGGTAGATCATGGTATTGAATATGATATTGTGTATATGGACTTCAGTAAGGCTTTAGATAGAGTTCCACATCAGAGGCTGTTGAGAAAACTTAAGGCACACGGAATAGGAGGAGAATTTTTTTCCTGGGTAGAGGCATGGTTGACAAATAGGCAGCAGAGAGTTTGCATAAATGGGGAGAAATCAGAGTGGGGGCACGTCTCAAGCGGTGTCCCACAGGGGTCAGTGTTCGGCCCCTTGTTGTTCACAATTTACATAAACGACATAGACGAAGGAATAAATAGCGACATAAGCAAATTTCCCGATGACACCAAAATAGTCCGTCCAATTCATTCAAATGAGGACATTAGAGCACTCCAGGAGGATTTAAATAGACTGATGCAGTGGTCGGAGAAGTGGCAGATGCAGTTTAATATAGATAAATGCAAAGAACTAAATGATGGACAGGAAAATAACTATGCCACATATAAACTAAATAATGTAGATCTTAATATTACGGATTGCGAAAAGGATTTAAGAGTTCTGGTTAGCAGTAATCTGAAACCAAGACAACAGTGCATAATTGTTTGCAATAGACCTAACAGAATCCTTGGCTTCATATCAAGAAGTATAAATAATAGAAGTCCTCAGGTGGTTCTTCAACTCTATATATCTTTGGTTAGGCCTCATTTAGATTATGCTGGACAGTTTTAGTCACCGTATTACAGAATGGATATAAATGCACTGGAGAACGTACAAAGGAGGATGATAAAGTTGATCCCATGTATCAGAAATCTTATAGGTTCTCTGAACCATTCATCTACATCCTGTCTGACACAGCAACATCTTGGGATCTTGATACAAACGGATTCTTCAACACTTGTCCAACCTTTGGACGAAGACCTACTTCGACTAGTGGATGGTACCACTATGACCCCGCCTCCTCCTGCTTCGCCTCACCTGTCTACAGTATACTATAAGCAACTTCTTTTGCCCTATGCTGTACTTACTACAAGATCGATGGACTAAACACATCGACTCCAGGCCGAGGGACTGATTACCTCAAACTCCTCCTCTCTTTACAACTTTGTACTTTGTATTGGACTGATGAAGCCACTGTGTGGCGAAGCGTTTCCTCAATAAAGATACCAAAGTGTTGCATATGTGTCTAATTTCCCATTAGAAATCTTCCCTATGAGGATAGACTGAGGGCCCTGAATCTGCACTCTCTAGAAAGGCGTAGAATTAGGGGGGATATGATTGAGGTGTATAAATGGAAAACAGGAATTAATAAAGGGAATGTAAATAGTATGCTAAAAATATCTAGTATTGACAGGACTCGCAGCAATGGTTTTAAATTGGAAAAAATCAGATTCAGGAAGGATATAGGAAAGCACTGGTTTGGTAATAGAGTTGTGGATGAGTGGAACAAACTCCCGAGTACCGTCATAGAAGTTAAGACGTTGTGTAGTTTTAAAAATAGGTTGGATAAATACATGAGAGGGTGTGGGTGGGTGTGAGTTGGACCTAACTAGCTTGTGCTACTGGGTCAGATGCCGTGCTTCTCCCTTAAGTGAATGTGACTGACCTGAACAGGTCAAGGCATTGGCTTAAGTCGGTGGGAGAATTTGATCTGCCTCGCATGGGCCAGTAGGCCTGCTGCAGTGTTCCTTCTTTCTCATGTTCTTATGTCTTAAAACTATGTATGGATCCTGCCTCCACTACATCACTTGCCAGACTATTCCACTTCCAATTGTGACCCCTTGTTTCTGTGTCCCATCTCTGGACATCCTGTCTCTGTCCACCTTGTCAATTCCTCGCAGTATTTTATGTGTTATCATGTCTTCCCTAACCCTCCTGTCCTCCAGTGCCGTCAGGCCGATTTCCCTTAACCTTTCTTCGTACGACAGTCCTACGAAGCTGCTACGTAGCTCGCTAGCGGAGGTCGAATCCCCAGTACAGCTGAACAACATTAGGGACGTGTTTCCATGAGACACCCGCTGTCCATGTTCACCCATCAGTAAAATGGGTACCTGGGTGTTAGTGGACTGGTGTGGGTTGCATCCTGGGACAAAAGTGACCTAATTTGCCCGAAATGCTCTGCATAACAAGGGTCTTTCTATATAGTAGTATGTCATTGATGTCAACTATGGTCTGTATACCATGTACATGTACTTGTAGTAAATAAAGATATTATTATATTATTATTAGCTCTGGGACTAGTCTTGTTGCAAACCTTTGCGCTTTCTCTAATTTCTTGACATGCTTGACCAGGTGTGGGTTACAAACTGGTGCTGCATACTCCAGTATGGGCCTGACGTACACAATGTACAGAGTCTTGAACGATTCCTTACTGAGGTATCGGAACGCTATTCTCAGGTTTGCCAGGCGCCCATATACTGCAGCAGTTATCTGGTTGATGTGCGCCTCAGGAGATGTGGTCGGTATTATACTCACCCCAAGATCCTTTTACTTGAGTGAGGTTTGCAGTCTTTGGCCACCTAGCCTGTACTCTGTCTGCGGTCTTCTTTGTGTGTGTGCGCTCTCCTGTTTGTAATCACCTTATCGTACTTCTTCTTAAAGCGTTGTATGGATCCTGAATCTGCACACAGAAATCACTCCCTACGAAAGTAAAAGACTGGGCAGGCGATGCAAAATACCTCTAATGAAAAGTAGGGGCGCCATTGGTACAATAAGAGAAAACACCATGAGTGTCCGGGGCCCAAGACTGTTCAACAGCCTCTCACCAAGCATAAGGGGAATTACCAATAGGTCCCTGGCTGCCTTCAAGCGGGAGCTGGACAGATACTTAAAGTCGGTGCCGGATCAGCCAGGCTGTGGTTCGTATGTTGGACTACGTGTGGCCAGCAGTAAAAGCCTGGTTGATCAGGCCCTGATCCACCGGGAGGCCTGGTGGTGGACCGGGCCGCGGGGGCGTTGATCCCCGGAATACCCTCCAGGTAGACTCCAGGTAGACTTCACTACTTTACCTCCAGAGTGTTTCGCTTCCTGACAACTCTAAGACTCAATAAATGCTTCTTAACATCCTTATGGCTCATGTGGGTTTTTAACTGCCACTTGTGACCCCTTGTTGCTGTGTCCCATCCCTGGAACATCCTGTCTCTGTTTACCTTGTCGATTCCTCTCAGTATTTTATATGTCGTTATCATGTCCTCCCTATCTCTCCTGTCCTCCAGTGTTGTCAGGTTGATTTCCCTTAACCTCTCCTCGTAGGACATACCCCTCAGCTCAGGGACTAGTCTTGTAGCAAGCCTTTGCAATTTCTCTAATTTCTTGACGTATTTAACCAGGTGTGGGTTCCATACTGGTGCTGCATACTCCAATATGGGCCTGGCGTACACGGTTTAGTGTCGTGAACGACTCTTTACTGAGGTGTCGAAACGCTATTCTTAGGTTTGCCAGGCGCCCATATGCTACAGCAGTTATTTGGTTGATGTGCGCCTCAGGAGATTTGTTCGGTATGATGTTCACCCCAGGCTTCTTTTCCTTGAGTGAGTTTTGTAGCCTTTGACATCTAAGGCTGTACTCCGTCTGAGGTCTTCTTAGTCCTTCCCCAAACTTCATAACTTTGCACTTGCTGGGGTTAAACTCCAGGAACAATGTGTGTGTGTGTGTGTGTGTGTGTGTTTGTGTGTGTGTTTGTGTGTGTGTGTATGTGTGTGTGTGTGTATGTGTGTGTGTGTGTATGTGTGTGTGTGTGTGTGTGTGTGTATGTGTGTGTGTGTGTGTGTGTGTGTAACCTTGCTTCTTATACTTCGTCGACCAGAACTCTGTTTCTGGTCTCCTGTAGCTGCGTACTGACTCTCTCTCTCTCCTCCAGGTAGGAATCAGGTAAAAGGTAGGTAGAAGACAGGTAGAGGGCATGTAGGAGCCAGGTATGAGGTAGGTAGGATAGGTAGGAGTCAGGTAGGAGCATCCAGGAAGGGATGGGGCTAACAGTGCACCATTGTTATCCTGGGGAGCAGTTGCAGACGTTGAAGAGAATTGAGTGTGGAAATGAGCTGAAGTTACAGCTTATAAATTGAAGAGTGCAGAAGAACACTCACCTGGAGTAGAGCACACGTGTTCCCCTGGTGTGGGCACGGCTGAACGTTTGTACACAACATGAGGGTGTGGGTTGTCATGGGCACTCTCAGCCTCTCCATGGGCAGTCTGAGGGTGGTCACGTACCGGCTCAATCAAGTACTCGTCGTGGTCAGTGTTGATGAAGCCAGTCTGAAAGAGAGAACATTCAGAGGTTACTGATAACCTCTGACATCGTTACCAGGATGTCAGCTGTTTGACCTGAAGTGTATGTTCACTCACAACACGAGTAGTACTGCCCATTACTGTCATAATAGTTGTATGTTAATATTAATACTACTACTACTAATACTAATAATAATAATAATAATATCTTTGCAGGTAGGTACATGTACAAGGTATACAGGCCTAGCTGACATCAATGACATACTACTATATAGAAAGTTCCTTGTTATACTGAGCATTTCGGGCAAATTAAGTAATTTTTATCCCAGGATGCGACCCACACCAGTCGACTAACACCCAGGTACCCATTTTATATTGATGGGTGAACATGGACAGCAGGTGTCTTATGGAAACACGTCCATAATGTTTTCCAGCCGTACTGGAGGAGATTCGATCTCCGGACCTCAGGGTGTGAGCTGAGTGCGCTAGCGATCGAGCTACGGGACACTCACAACACGACTGGCACTGCCCATTACTGTCACAACACGACTGGCACTGCCCATTACTGTCACAACACGACTGGCACTGCCCATTACTGTCACAACACGACTGGCACTGCCCATTACTGTCACAACACGACTGGCACTGCCCATTACTTCACAACACGACTGGCACTGCCCATTACTGTCACAACACGACTGGCACTGCCCACTACTGTCACAACACGAGTGGCACTGCATTACAAGCTCGTTCCTCTGGGCAAAATCTGAAATCCATCACACATAAATGTCATATTTTTTTCAGTCGTGTACCTCACACCACAACCAAATCCACACATAACTCTTACACTATCTTGCTCGATCTTCCATAATCTCTCCCTACCAGACCCAGAGACAACAATCTTCCCCATCATCTCCTGCCTCAGTACAAGTACAACAGGTGTCTTGTTGACCTAACTCAAGACAGTCGGAAACACACTGGCACTGTTCTCGCTGGTTCTTGGTTACGTGTTCTCGCTGGTTCTTGGTTACATGTTCTCGCTGGTTCTTGGTTACGTGTTCTCGCTGGTTCTTGGTTACGTGTTCTCCCGAGAAAGATATCTTCTGAAAAGATAATTGCGTACTCTGCTTGTAGTGACTTTCATTATTGATCAGATTTAATGTATTGACTTCATCTTAGCTTAACCTAACCTGCAGGTTACCTGTAGGTTACACGTAGGTTACCTGAATGTTACCTGTAGTCACTTCCGGAGGTCACAGTCCCTGTGGCCCGGTTCCAGACCAAGTATCCTGGTATACCTTTGAAGGGTTTCGAGAGTTTCCTTTGCAGATGACACCCGAATCTGCATGACAGTGTCCACCATTGAAGACACTGCAAGACTCCAAGCAGACATCAACCAAATCTTTAAATGGGCTGCAGAAAACAATATGAAGTTCAATGATGAGAAATTTCAATTACTCAGATACGGAAAACGTGAGGAAATTAAAATCTCATCGGAGTACAAAACAAATTCCAACCACACAATAGAGCGAAAAACTAATGTTAAAGACCTGGGAGTGATCATGTCAGAGGATCTCACCTTCAGAGACCATAACACCGTAGCAATCGCATCTGCTAGAAAAATGACAGGATGGATAATGAGAACCTTCAAAACCAGGGATGCCAAGCCCATGTTGACACTTTTCAGGTCGCTTGTTCTATCAAGGCTGCATGCAATATTGCTGCACACTAACTGCACCTTTCAAGGCGGGTGAAATTGCTGACCTAGAAAATGTACAGAGAACCTTCACGGCACACATAACTGCGATAAACCACCTCAATTACTGGGAACGCTTGAAGTTCCTAAACCTGTACTCCCTGGAACGCAGGCGGGAGAGATACATTATTATATACATGTGGAAAATTCTCGAGGGATTAGTACCAAACGTGCACACGAGAGTCACTCCCTACGAAAGCAAAAGACTCGGCAGGCGATGTAACATCCCCCCAATGAAGAGCAGGGGTGCCACTAGCACGTTGAGGGACAACACAATAAGTGTCAGGGGCCCAAGACTGTTCAACTGCCTCCCAGCATACATCAGGGGGATTACCAACAAACCCCTGGTTGTCTTCAAGCAGGCACTGGACAGGCACCTAAAGTCAGTGCCTGACCAGCCAGGCTGTGGTTCTTACGTTGGACTGCGTGCGGCCAGCAGTAACATCCTGGTTGATCAGGCTCTGATCCAACATGAGGCCTGGTCACAGACCGGGCCGCAGGGGCGTTGACCCCTGGAACTCTCTCCAGGTATACTCCAGGTAATACTCTCGGAGCTCTGCCCTGGGTCAGGCTTGTCTGGTGCCTGCCTGGTCAACCAGGTTGTTGAGGCCTGCTGTCCCTTATATTACACCACAACCTGGTTTTTCTGGCACATGGTAGAGGAAATTGTCGAGTTTTCTCTTGAAGACGTCTATACTAGTCCCAGTAGTGTTTCTGATATCTTCTCGTAAGATGATAAAAAGTCTGAAACCACGGACTGTTGATGCAATTTTCCCTTATTGTGCACACGGCGTCCCTGCCTTTCACTGGGTTGATTTTACACTTCCTCCAATATCTCTCACTCCAGTATGTTGTTATAGCAGTGTGTAGATTAGGAACTAAGCCCTCTATTACCTTCCAGGTATGTATTATCATGTATTTCTCTCTCTCCGCCGTTCCAGCGAGCACATATCTAAGACTCTGAGGCGTTCCCAGTAATTTAAATGCTTTATTGGCTCAATGTTGGCCATGAATGATGCTTGTATCTGTTCCAGCTCTGCTATCTCTTCTTCCCTGAGTCCACAGTCAAGACTTGAGTTCGTAAGACAGCATGGACTTCAAGAAATTCCCTCCATGCTTCTCTCTCGCCAGCATCACAGCTGCCACAGTCACTTTCCGGTTTACAAGTTCAAGATCCCGTGTGGCTTGTTGAATAAGACAGGACATATGCGTCAAGGGCAAGTAGCATCAGATGCCACCAGCCAAACCATAAGTGTCTAGCTTGCTTGGATACAACCATCACTGGCGGGTGTGACTTTCACAGTCTCTGGCTACTACAGTCTCTGGCTACTACAGTCTCTGGCTACTACAGTCTCTGGCTACTACAGTCTCTGGCTACTACAGTCTCTGGCTACTACAGTCTCTGGCTACTACAGTCTCTGGCTGCTACAGTCTCTGGCTACTACAGTCTCTGGCTGCTACAGTCTCTGGCTGCTACAGTCTCTGGCTACTACAGTCTCTGGCTGCTACAGTCTCTGGCTACTACAGTCTCTGGCTACTACAGTCTCTGGCTGCTACAGTCTCTGGCTGCTACAGTCTCTGGCTACTACAGTCTCTGGCTGCTACAGTCTCTGGCTACTACAGTCTCTGGCTACTACAGTCTCTGGCTACTACAGTCTCTGGCTGCTACAGTCTCTGGCTGCTACAGTCTCTGGCTACTACAGTCTCTGGCTGCTACAGTCTCTGGCTACTACAGTCTCTGGCTACTACAGTCTCTGGCTGCTACAGTCTCTGGCTGCTACAGTCTCTGGCTGCTACAGTCTCTGGCTACTACAGTCTCTGGCTACTACAGTCTCTGGCTACTACATTCTCTGGCTGCTACAGTCTCTGGCTACTACAGTCTCTGGCTACTACAGTCTCTGGCTACTACAGTCTCTGGCTACTACATCTCTTCCAGTCTCTGGCTGCTACAGTCTCTGGCTACTACAGTCTCTGGCTACTACAGTCTCTGGCTACTACAGTCTCTGGCTACTACAGTCTCTGGCTGCTACAGTCTCTGGCTACTACAGTCTCTGGCTCTAGTCTCTGGCTACTACAGTCTCTGGCTACTACAGTTTCTCTGGCTACTACAGTCTCTGGCTACTACAGTCTCTGGCTACTACAGTCTCTGGCTACTACAGTCTCTGGCTACTACAGTCTCTGGCTACTACAGTCTCTGGCTGCTACAGTCTCTGGCTGCTACAGTCTCTAGCTGCTACACAGTCTCTGGCTACTACAGTCTCTGGCTACTACAGTCTCTGGCTACTACAGTCTCTGGCTACTACAGTCTCTGGCTGCTACAGTCTCTGGCTCTACAGTCTCTGGCTCTACAGTCTCTGGCTACTACAGTCTCTGGCTACTACAGTCTCTGGCTACTACAGTCTCTGGCTGCTACAGTCTCTGGCTACTACAGTCTCTGGCTACTACAGTCTCTGGCTGCTACAGTCTCTGGCTACTACAGTCTCTGGCTGCTACAGTCTCTGGCTACTACAGTCTCTGGCTACTACAGTCTCTGGCTACTACAGTCTCTGGCTGCTACAGTCTCTGGCTACTACAGTCTCTGGCTACTACAGTCTCTGGCTACTACAGTCTCTGGCTACTACAGTCTCTGTAGTCTCTGGCTACTACAGTCTCTGGCTACTACAGTCTCTGGCTACTACAGTCTCTGGCTACTACAGTCTCTGGCTGCTACAGTCTCTGGCTACTACAGTCTTCAGCTGGCTCTACAGTCTCTGGCACTCACAGTCTCTGGCTCTACAGTCTCTGGCTACTACAGTCTCTGGCTACTACAGTCTCTGGCTGCTACAGTCTCTGGCTACTACAGTCTCTGGCTGCTACAGTCTCTGGCTACTACAGTCTCTGGCTGCTACAGTCTCTGGCTACTACAGTCTCTGAGCTCTACAGTCTCTGGCTACTACAGTCTCTGGCTACTACAGTCTCTGGCTAGCTACAGTCTCTGGCTCTACAGTCTCTGGCTACTACAGTCTCAGCTGGCTCTACAGTCTCTGGCTACTACAGTCTCTGGCTGCTACAGTCTCTGGCTAGCTACAGTCTCTGGCTACTACAGTCTCTGGCTCTACAGTCTCACTCATGGCTACTACAGTCTCTGGCTGACTACAGTCTCTGGCTACTACAGTCTCTGGCTAGCTGACAGTCTCTGGCTACTACAGTCTCTGGCTACTACAGTCTCTGGCTACTAGCATCTTCTGGCTACTACAGTCTCTGGCTACTAGCTTGGTCTACAGTCTCGCTACTACAGTCTCTGGCTACTACAGTCTCTGGCTGCTACAGTCTCTGGCTACTACAGTCTCTGCTCACTCACGCCTGCTACTACAGTCTCTGGCTGCTACAGTCTCTGGCTACTACAGTCTCTGGCTACTACAGTCTCTGGCTACTACAGTCTCTGGCTACTACAGTCTCTGGCTACTACAGTCTCTGGCTGCTACAGTCTCTGGCTACTACAGTCTCTGGCTACTACAGTCTCTGGCTACTACAGTCTCTGGCTACTACAGTCTCTGGCTTCTACAGTCTCTGGCCTACAGTCTCTGCCACAGTCTCTGGCTACTACAGTCTCTGGCTCTACAGTCTCTGGCTACTACAGTCTCCCTAGCTCTGCACTACAGTCTCTGGCTACTACAGTCTCTGGCTACTACAGTCTCTGGCTACTACAGTCTCTGGCTGCTACAGTCTCTGGCTCTACAGTCTCTGGCTACTACAGTCTCTGGCTACTACAGTCTCTGGCTACTACAGTCTCTGGCTGCTACAGTCTCTGGCTACTACAGTCTCTGGCTACTACAGTCTCTGGCTACTACAGTCTCTGGCTACTACAGTCTCTGGCTGCTACAGTCTCTGGCTACTACAGTCTCTGGCTGCTACAGTCTCTGGCTACTACAGTCTCTGGCTCTACAGTCTCTGGTCTACAGTCTCTGGCTGCTACAGTCTCTGCTTACAGTCTCTAGCCTACAGTCTCTGGCTACTACAGTCTCTGGCTACTACAGTCTCTGGCTACTACAGTCTCTGGCTACTACAGTCTCTGGCTCTACAGTCTCTGGCTACTACAGTCTCTGGCTACTACAGTCTCTGGCTACTCAGCTCCACCAGGCTCAGTCTCTGGCTACTACAGTCTCTGGCTACTACAGTCTCTGGCTGCTACAGTCTCTGGCTACTACAGCTCTGGCCACAGCTCTGGCTACTACAGTCTCTGGCTTACAGTCTCTGGCTCTACAGTCTCTGGCTCTACAGTCTCTGGCTACTACAGTCTCTGGCTACTACAGTCTCTGGCTACTACAGTCTCTGGCTACTACAGTCTCTGGCTACTACAGTCTCTGGCTACTACAGTCTCTGGCTACTACAGTCTCTGGCTACTACAGTCTCTGGCTACTACAGTCTCTGGCTACTACAGTCTCCTGGCTACTACAGTCTCTGGCTGCTACAGTCTCTGGCTACTACAGTCTCTGGCTGCTACAGTCTCTGGCTGCTACAGTCTCTGCAGCTGCTACTACAGTCTCTGGCTACTACAGTCTCTGGCTGCTACAGTCTCTGGCTACTACAGTCTCTGGCTCATTGGTTTACAGTCTCTGGCTACTACAGTCTCTGGCTACTACAGTCTCTGGCTACTACAGTCTCTGGCTACTACAGTCTCTGGCTACTACAGTCTCTGGCTACTACAGTCTCTGGCTACTACAGTCTCTGGCTGCTACAGTCTCTGGCTACTACAGTCTCTGGCTACTACAGTCTCTGGCTGCTACAGTCTCTGGCTACTACAGTCTCTGGCTACTACAGTCTCTGGCTGCTACAGTCTCTGGCTGCTACAGTCTCTGGCTGCTACAGTCTCTGGCTGCTACAGTCTCTGGCTGCTACAGTCTCTGGCTACTACAGTCTCTGGCTACTACAGTCTCTGGCTACTACAGTCTCTGGCTACTACAGTCTCTGGCTACTACAGTCTCTGGCTACTACAGTCTCTGGCTACTACAGTCTCTGGCTACTACAGTCTCTGGCTACTACAGTCTCTGGCTACTACAGTCTCTGGCTACTACAGTCTCTGGCTACTACAGTCTCTGGCTACTACAGTCTCTGGCTACTACAGTCTCTGGCTACTACAGTCTCTGGCTACTACAGTCTCTGGCTGCTACAGTCTCTGGCTCTACAGTCTCTGGCTACTACAGTCTCTGGCTACTACAGTCTCTGGCTACTACAGTCTCTGGCTACTACAGTCTCTGGCTACTACAGTCTCTGGCTACTACAGTCTCTGGCTACTACAGTCTCTGGCTACTACAGTCTCTGGCTACAGTCTCTGGCTACTACAGTCTCTGGCTACTACAGTCTCTGGCTACTACAGTCTCTGGCTACTACAGTCTCTGGCTCTACAGTCTCTGGCTACTACAGTCTCTGGCTACTACATTCTCTGGCTGCTACAGTCTCTGGCTGCTACAGTCTCTGGCTACTACAGTCTCTGGCTCTACATCTCTGGCTCTACAGTCTCTGGCTGCTAGCCTCTGGCTCTACAGTCTCTGGCTCTACAGTCTCTGGCTACTACAGTCTCTGGCTACTACAGTCTCTGGCTACTACAGTCTCTGGCTACTACAGTCTCTGGCTACTAGTCTCATACACAGTCTCTGGCTACTACAGTCTCTGGCTACTACAGTCTCTGGCTACTACAGTCTCTGGCTACTACAGTCTCTGGCTACTACAGTCTCTGGCTACTACAGTCTCTGGCTACTACAGTCTCTGGCTACTACAGTCTCTGGTTAGCCTTCCAGGTCTCATACATGGCAAACCATAACGTATAGACCTGTCAGTATCTGTAAGTCAAACACCAGTTATACAATACTTCACACTTTGTGTATGGATATTTATTTCCTTTCATGCATTCATTTTTTTTTTTACCTATCACGACGTTTCGTGTCATACTCCATCACACAGGATGAGTTCTCCTGTCGTATTCCATCACACAGGATGAGTTCTCCTGTCGTATTCCATCACACAGGATGACTTTCTCACCATATTCATTCACACATGAAGGGATGTATGCCTTAGGTAACGAAGTGAGTCAGACTCAGCTGAGAGACTTCAGTATGTGTCAGACTGAGCTGAGAGACTTCAGGTGTCAGCCTGATCTGAGAGACTTCAGTATGTGTCAGACTGAGCTGAGAGACTTCAGTAGGTCATGAGAGTACCGGCTAGCACTCTACTGTGTTCAGTAGTCATGGCAGATTTACACAAGCGGAAACCTGTGAAGCTGAGGGACGGGCTAGTTAAGGGCTGGGGACGGGCTAGTTAAGCGCTGGGGACGGGCTAGTTAAGCGCTGGGGACGGGCTAGTTAAGGGCTGGGGACGGGCTAGTTAAGGGCTGGGGACGGGCTAGTTAAGGGCTGGGGACGGGCTAGTTAAGCGCTGGGGACGGGCTAGTTAAGCGCTGGGGACGGGCTAGTTAAGGGCTGGGGACGGGCTAGTTAAGCGCTGGGGACGGGCTAGTTAAGCGCTGGGGACGGGCTAGTTAAGCGCTGGGGACGGGCTAGTTAAGGGCTGGGGACGGGCTAGTTAAGGCTGGGGACGGGCTAGTTAAGGGCTGGGGACGGGCTAGTTAAGCGCTGGGGACGGGCTAGTTAAGCGCTGGGGACGGGCTAGTTAAGCGCTGGGGACGGGCTAGTTAAGGCTGGGGACGGGCTAGTTAAGGGCTGGGGACGGGCTAGTTAAGGCTGGGGACGGCTAGTTAAGCGCTGGGGACGGGCTAGTTAAGCGCTGGGGACGGGCTAGTTAAGGGCTGGGGACGGGCTAGTTAAGGGCTGGGGACGGGCTAGTTAAGGGCTGGGGACGGGCTAGTTAAGGGCTGGGGACGGGCTAGTTAAGGCGCTGGGGACGGGCTAGTTAAGCGCTGGGGACGGGCTAGTTAAGGCTGGGGACGGGCTAGTTAAGGCTGGGGACGGGCTAGTTAAGGGCTGGGGACGGGCTAGTTAAGCGCTGGGGACGGGCTAGTTAAGGGGCTGGGGACGGGCTAGTTAAGCGCTGGGGACGGGCTAGTTAAGCGCTGGGGACGGGCTAGTTAAGGCTGGGGACGGGCTAGTTAAGGCTGGGGACGGGCTAGTTAAGCGCTGGGGACGGGCTAGTTAAGCGCTGGGGACGGGCTAGTTAAGCGCTGGGGACGGGCTAGTTAAGCGCTGGGGACGGGCTAGTTAAGGCTGGGGACGGGCTAGTTAAGGGCTGGGGACGGGCTAGTTAAGGCTGGGGACGGGCTAGTTAAGGCTGGGGACGGGCTAGTTAAGGCTGGGGACGGGCTAGTTAAGGGCTGGGGACGGGCTAGTTAAGGGCTGGGGACGGGCTAGTTAAGGGCTGGGGACGGGCTAGTTAAGGCTGGGGACGGGCTAGTTAAGGGCTGGGGACGGGCTAGTTAAGGGCTGGGGACGGGCTAGTTAAGCGCTGGGGACGGGCTAGTTAAGGCTGGGGACGGGCTAGTTAAGGGCTGGGGACGGGCTAGTTAAGCGGCTGGGGACGGGCTAGTTAAGGCTGGGGACGGGCTAGTTAAGGCCGCTGAAGGGCGGGACGGGCTAGTTAAGCCTGGGGACGGGCTAGTTAAGGCTGGGGACGGCTAGTTAAGGCTGGGACGGGCTAGTTAAGCGCTGGGGACGGGCTAGTTAAGGCTGGGGACGGGCTAGTTAAGGCTGGGGACGGGCTAGTTAAGGGCTGGGGACGGGCTAGTTAAGGCTGGACGGCATTAAGGCTGGGACGGGTACTGGGGACGGGCTAGTTAAGGGCTGGGGACGGGCTAGTTAAGGGCTGGGGACGGGCTAGTTAAGGCTGGGGACGGGCTAGTTAAGCGCTGGGGACGGGCTAGTTAAGCGCTGGGGACGGGCTAGTTAAGGGCTGGGACGGGCTAGTTAAGGCTGGGGACGGGCTAGTTAAGGGCTGGGGACGGGCTAGTTAAGGCTGGGGACGGGCTAGTTAAGGCTGGGGACGGGCTAGTTAAGGCTGGGGACGGGCTAGTTAAGGGCTGGGGACGGGCTAGTTAGGGCTGGGGACGGCTAGTTAAGGCTGGGACGGGCTAGTTAAGGGCTGGGGACGGGCTAGTTAAGGGCTGGGGACGGGCTAGTTAAGGGCTGGGGACGGGCTAGTTAAGGGCTGGGGACGGGCTAGTTAAGGGCTGGGGACGGGCTAGTTAAGGGCTGGGGACGGCTAGTTAAGGCTGGGGACGGGCTAGTTAAGGGCTGGGGACGGGCTAGTTAAGGGCTGGCGTGTGGCTGGAGCTAGTTAAGGGCTGGGACGGGCTAGTTAAGGGCTGGGGACGGGCTACAGGTATTAAGGGCTGGGGACGGGCTATTAAGGCTGGGACAGGGCTGGGGACGGGCTAGTAAGGCTGGGGACGGCTAGTTAAGGGCTGGGGACGAAGGCTAGGGTAGACGGGCTTAGGGGGACGGGCTAAGGCTGGACGGCTAGTTAGCTCGCAGAGTACAGCTGGGAGTCACAACTTACTCAACAAGATCTTCATCTTTCTCTTCTCATATTCTAACCCCAGGCGAAAAAAAAGATAAGAAAATAATGAAGATTGAAGAAAAATTGAAGAATGAAGAACCTGAATCTAAGGTCTCCTCTCTCTCTCTCTCTCTCTCTCTCTCTCTCTCTCTCTCTCTCTCTCTCTCTCCTGCTTTCGTCATTATTTTCGTTCCTCAGATAAACGTGACTTCCAGGCTGTAAGTCCTTCCAGGACCTGGAGTCCTGTCAGTTTCCAGGACCTGGAGTCTCGTCAGGTCCCGGACTCTTGCAGCATCACAACTTCCTAGATGCCTGAAGACCTGCCAGCTCATACGACCTGCAATCTTACCAGCTTCCGAGGGCTTGGAATTCTTCCTGTCAGTTTCCAGTATCCTGGAGTCCTTTTGACTTCCAAAGTCCAGGACTTCTGTTAAAATTATTGCATTCCTGACAACTTGTTGGAGTCCAGAGACTCCTGGGAGTCTCTGGACTCCAGTGTACGTTCTCGTAGACAGGTCTCGTAGGCAGGTCAGGTGTGAATCGGTCTCGTAGGCAGGTCAGGTAGCTAAGATGCAGGTTCTGGTAGACAGGTCAGGTAAGCTGAGATGCAGGTCTCGTAGGCAGGTCAGGTAAGCTGAGTTGCAGGTTCTGGTGGACAGGTCACTCAACTAGTGATAGCTGTTCCGAGAGTCACAGTTCTTGTCATAGTTCTCGGCACAGTTCTCGTCACAGTTCTCGTCATAGTTCTCGTCACAGTTCTCGTCACATTTCTCGTCATAGTTCTCATCATAGTTCTCGTCACAGTTCTCGTCACAGTTCTCGTCATAGTTCTCGTCAAATTCTAGTCACAGTTCTAGTCACAGTTCTAGTCACAGTTCTAGTCACAGTTCTCGTCACAGTTCTCGTCATAGTTCTCGTCACAGTTCTCATCACAGTTCTCGTCACAGTTCTCGTCACAGTTCTCGTCACAGTTTTCGTCACAGTTCTCGTCACAGTTCTCGTCACAGTTCTCGTCACAGTTCTCGTCACAGTTCTGTTTATCATTATCACACTTAAGCAAGTCACAGATCACATCACGGTAACATGCTACCATGGGAGGTATCCCTGGAGGGCATGGATAAGTAGGATAGTCACTGAAGAACGACTGCCCGTCTTGAGGTGTACAGGATACGTTATTTAATTATCTCATCTCCCTGCCAGATGTGTGTGTGTACTCACCTGTATGTGGTTAGAAGGGTCGATGCATAGCTCCTGGTCCCGCCTGTGTGTGTGTATCAGAGGGCGGCACTGTGCCTCCTGTTCAATGTCCACTTGTCAACAATATAGCATCAGGTTACGGCCAGTTACAGGCACCTGTTATACTCAGGCCAACAAACACTGTTCTTATCTGTGTTGTTAACTCCTCTCTCTCTCTCTCTCTCTCTCTCTCTCTCTCTCTTCTCTCTCTCTCTCTCTCTCTCTCTCTCTCTCCTCTCTCTCTCTCCTCCCCTCTCTCTCTCTCTCCTCTCTCTCTCCTCTCTCTCTCTCTCTCTCTCTCTCTCTCTCTCTCTCTCTCTCTCTCTCTCTCTCTCTCTCCCTCTCCCTCTCTCTCTCTCTCTCTCTCTCTCTCTCTCTCCCACACACAGCTTCAGGGTGAAAAATAAGTGGAATGAACTACATGACGAAGTGGTCATGACGAAGTGGTAGAGGCAAACTCAATACACAGTTTCAAGAGTAGGTACGATAGGACCCACGAGGCCAGGAACCAATGATGCCAGCGACTGTGGTTTAAGAGGAGGAGCCAGGAGCGGATACTCGACCCCTGCAGGTGCAACTCAGTGAGTGCACACACACACACACACACACACACACACACACACACACACACACACACACACACACACCGGAGGTAAACATCAACTTACGCAAGAGTTGAAACCAGAGAGCAGCCTTGAGGGACCTCAAGAGAATGCTTCACCCTAAACAACATATGCTAATCATAGAGTCTGCAGCACCAGCATGGAACCCATATAGCTGCTGCAGGACCCTCACAGGGTCATACAGTGTCATATGCCTATGAATATAATTGTGATGTAGGCCTTGTACCAGGCAATCACAAGTCTGAACACTATTTGCTAATCACTTGACCAATGGCTGTACGGAATGATAAGGCGTCATGGAACACCGAGTCTGATTGGTCCAGTCTCTTACCCCAGCCAACCTATCATGACAGGGAAGGAATGACTGACTGACCGAGTCTCTTCCCTCATTTCAGTTAATACGTCAAGGAAGAATGGAGGAAATAAAAACATCAGAGTACAAGACAAACTCAGAACACTAGAACCTTCAGAACAAGAGATGCCAAGCCAGTGATGACACTCTTCAGGTCACTGGTTCTCTCTAGGCTGGAATATTGCTGTCTACTGAGCTGGAAAATATACTTCACACATCGTATAAACTCAATCACCTAAACTACTGGGAGTGCTTGAAGTCCCGAGAACTGTACTCCACAGAACGTAGGAAGAAAGATACATCATAACCTACACCTGGAAGATACTGGAGGGATTGATATCAAACCTCCACGCGGAAATTACTATTTATGAACACAAGAGGCTTAGCAGACGGTGCAGGATACCTCCAGTGAACAGCAGGGGAGCGATGAGTACACTGAGAGAGAACTCAGTAAGTGCAAAGAGACCACGACTCTTCAACGCCCTCCCATCATGCATAAGGGAGATAAGACAAGATATTGTTCGGATTTTTAACCCCGGAGGGTTAGCCACCCAGGATAACCCAAGAAAGTAAGTGCGTCATCGAGGACTGTCTTATTTCCACTGGGGTCCTCAATCTTGTCCCCCAGGATGCGACCCACAACAGTCGACTAACACCCAGGTACCTATTTGCTGCTAGGTGAACAGGACAACAGGTGTAAGGAATCGCGTCGAAATGTTTCCACCCCGCCGGGAATCGAACCCGGGCCCTTCGTGTGTGAAGCGAGAGCTTTAGCCACCAGGCCACCGGGGCCGCCCGACATTACCAACAAACTCCCTGGCTGTCTTCAAGAGTAAACAGTTCCTGATCAACTGGGTTGTAGTGCATACGTTGGACTGTGAGCGGCGAGCACTAACAACTTGATCGATCAGACCAGCAACCAGGAGGCCTGGTCGAGGACCAGGTCGCGGGGGCGCTGACCTCCGGAAGCTACTCCAGCCAGACAGAACGCTTCAGTGACTGATGTGCAGTAATTTTTTAAAACAGGTTCAAAATTCTTGGTTCAAAGAATTTTGTAATGTTTTCTCGCATTTATTCCTTCAGTGTTTTGTAACATTTTCTGTACCGCTTGAGTTAGAGGTTGTAACCAGTGAGGTTCACCCCTGAGGTTCACATTGTAACCTACAAGACCAGGTATGTGAAGAAACTGAAGAGGTTCTAAAGGTTTGCAACAAGACTGATGCAGGAAGTGAGGCTCGTGGACTACCAGGAGAGACTCCAGGAACTAGAGTACCGGAGGACCAGAGAGCTATGACCACGACATACAAAATACTAAGAGGATTCACTGCAATAGAGACAAACTGTTTGAAAAATAAAAGAGAAGTCAGGAAACATAGATGAGAGGAAGCCAGGGTGAGGAAGAGGCCTTGAGAAGAGGAGGGGGAGGGAGAGGAAGGGAAGGAAGGAGAGAGAGAAGAAAGGGAGAGGGAGGGAAGGGAGGAAAAGAGAGAAGGAAGGGAGAGGGAGGAAGAGAAAGATTTACGGGAGAGTTGCTAGAGGATTCCCTACAGAGTTTAACATAATTCACTGAGGATAAACGACTAACAGCTAACATGAAGCCATGACGGTGTGACCAGTCCGTCCAGGGCAGCCTTATACTTACCACCATGACGGTGTGACCAGCCCGTCCAGGGCAGCCTTATACTTACCACCATGACGGTGTGACCAGCCCGTCCAGGGCAGCCTTATACTTACTACCATGACGGTGTGACCAGCCCGTCCAGGGCAGCCTTATACTTACCACCATGACGCTGTGACCAGCCCGTCCAGGGCAGCCTTATACTTACCACCATGATACCCTGACTAGTCCGTCCAGGGCAGCCTTATTCTTACCACCATGACGCTGTGACCAGCCCGTCCAGAGCAGCCTTATACTTACCACCATGACGGTGTGACCAGCCCGTCCAGGGCAGCCTTATACTTACTACCATGACGCTGTGACCAGCCCGTCCAGGGCAGCCTTATACTTACCACCATGATGCTGTGACCAGCCCGTCCAGGGCAGCCTTATACTTACCACCATGATGCTGTGACCAGTCCGTCCAGGGCAGCCTTATACTTACCACCATGAAGGTGTGACCAGCCGTCCAGGGCAGCCTTATACTTACCACCATGAAGGTGTGACCAGCCCATCCAGGGCAGCCTTATACTTACCACCATGAAGGTGTGACCAGCCCATCCAGGGCAGCCTTATACTTACCACCATGATGCTGTGACCAGTCCGTCCAGGGCAGCCTTATACTTACCACCATGAAGGTGTGACCAGCCCGTCCAGGGCAGCCTTATACTTACCACCATGAAGGTGTGACCAGCCCATCCAGGGCAGCCTTATACTTACCACCATGAAGGTGTGACCAGCCCATCCAGGGCAGCCTTATACTTACCACCATGATGCTGTGACCAGTCCGTCCAGGGCAGCCTTATACTTACCACCATGACGCTGTGACCAGTCCGTCCAGGGCAGCCTTATACTTACCACCATGAAGTTGTGACCAGCCCGTCCAGGGCAGCCTTATACTTACCACCATGATGCTGTGACCAGTCCGTCCAGGGCAGCCTTATACTTACCACCATGATGCTGTGACCAGTCCGTCCAGGGCAGCCTTATACTTACCACCATGAAGGTGTGACCAGCCCGTCCAGGGCAGCCTTATACATACCACCATGATGCTGTGACCAGTCCGTCCAGGGCAGCCTTATACTTACCACAATGAAGGTGTGACCAGCCCGTCCAGGGCAGCCTTATACTTACCACCATGACGCTGTGACCAGCCCGTCCAGGGCAGCCTTATACTTACCACCATGATGCTGTGACCAGCCCGTCCAGGGCAGCCTTATACTTACCACCATGACGCTGTGACCAGCCCGTCCAGGGCCCTTATTCTTACCACCATGACTCTGTGACTAGCCCGTCCAGGGCAGCCTTATACTTACCACCATGATGCTGTGACCAGCCCGTCCAGGGCAGCCTTATACTTACCACAATGACGCTGTGACTAGCCCGTCAGGGGCAGCCTTATTCTTACCACCATGATGCTGTGACCAGCCCGTCCAGGGCCCTTATACTTACCACCATGATGTTGTGACCAGCCCGTCCAGGGCAGCCTTATACTTACCACCATGACGCTGTGACCAGCCCGTCCAGGGCAGCCTTATTCTTACCACCATGACGCTGTGACCAGCCCGTCCAGGGCAGCCTTATACTTACCACCATGACGCTGTGACCAGTCCGTCCAGGGCAGCCTTATACTTACCACCATGACGGTGTGACCAGCCCGTCCAGGGCAGCCTTATACTTACCACCATGACGGTGTGACCAGCCCGTCCAGGGCAGCCTTATACTTACCACCATGACGCTGTGACCAGCCCGTCCAGGGCAGCCTTATACTTACCACCATGACGGTGTGACCAGCCCGTCCAGGGCAGCCTTATACTTACCACCATGACGGTGTGACCAGCCCGTCCAGGGCAGCCTTATACTTACCACCATGACGCTGTGACCAGCCCGTCCAGAGCAGCCTTATACTTACCACCATGATGCTGTGACCAGCCCGTCCAGGGCAGCCTTATTCTTACCATCATGATGCTGTGACCAGCCCGTCCTGGGCAGCCTTATACTTACCACCATGATGCTGTGACCAGAACGTCCAGGGCAGCCTTATTCTTACCACCATGACGCTGTGACCAGCCAGTCCAGGGCAGCCTTATACTTACCACCATGATGCTGTGACCAGCCCGTCCTGGGCAGCCTTATTCTTACCACCATGATACTCTGACCAGCCCGTCCAGGGCAGCCTTATACCCTCCACCATGATGCTGTGACCAGCCCGTCTAGGGCAGCCTTATACTTACCACCATGATACTCTGACCAGCCCGTCCAGGGCAGCCTTATTCTTACCACCATGACGCTGTGACAAGCCCGTCCAGGGCTGCGTTATACCCTCCACCATGACGCTGTGACCAGCCCGTCCAGGGCAGCCTTATACTTACCACCATGATACTGTGACCAACCCGTCCAGGGCAGCCTTATACTTACCACCATGATGCTGTGACCAGCACGTCCAGGGCAGCCTTATTCTTACCACCATGATGCTGTGACCAGCCCGTCCTGGGCAGCCTTATTCTTACCACCATGATACTCTGACCAGCCCGTCCAGGGCAGCCTTATACCCTCCACCATGATGCTGTGACCAGCCCGTCTAGGGCAGCCTTATACTTACCACCATGATATTCTGACCAGCCCGTCCAGGGCAGCCTTATACCCTGCACCATGATGCTGTGACTAGCCCGTCCAGGGCAGCCTTATACTTACCACCATGATGCTGTGACCAGCCCGTCCTGGGCAGCCTTATTCTTACCACCATGATACTCTGACCAGCCCGTCCAGGGCAGCCTTATACCCTCCACCATGATGCTGTGACCAGCCCGTCCAGGGCAGCCTTATACTTACCACCATGATACTGTGACCAACCCGTCCAGGGCAGCCTTATACTTACCACCATGATGCTGTGACCAGCACGTCCAGGGCAGCCTTATTCTTACCACCATGATGCTGTGACCAGCTTGTCCTGGGCAGCCTTATTCTTACCACCATGATACTCTGACCAGCCCGTCCAGGGCAGCCTTATACCCTCCACCATGATGCTGTGACCAGCCCGTCTAGGGCAGCCTTATACTTACCACCATGATACTCTGACCAGCCCGTCCAGGGCAGCCTTATACCCTGCACCATGATGCTGTGACTAGCCCGTCCAGGGCAGCCTTATACTTACCACCGTGATGTTGTTACCAGTCCGTCCAGGGCAGCATTATACCCTCCACCATGATGCTGTGACTAGTCCGTCCAGGGCAGCCTTATACTTACCACCATGATACTTTGACCAGCCCGTCCAGGGCAGCCTTATACCCTGCACCATGATGCTGTGACTAGTCCGTCCAGGGCAGCCTTATACTTACCACCATGATACTCTGACCAGCCCGTCCAGGGCAGCCTTATACCCTGCACCATGATGCTGTGACTAGTCCGTCCAGGGCAGCCTTATACTTACCACCATGATACTCTGACCAGTCCGTCCAGGGCAGCCTTATACCCTGCACCATGATGCTGTGACTAGTCCGTCCAGGGCAGCCTTATACTTACCACCATGATACTCTGACCAGCCCGTCCAGGGCAGCCTTATACCCTGCACCATGATGATGTGACTAGCTCGTCCAGGGCAGCCTTATACCCTGCACCATGATGCTGTGACTAGCCCGTCCAGGGCAGCCTTATACCCTGCACCATGATGCTGTGACTAGTCCGTCCAGGGCAGCCTTATACTTACCACCATGATACTCTGACCAGTCCGTCCAGGGCAGCCTTATACCCTGCACCATGATGCTGTGACTAGTCCGTCCAGGGCAGCCTTATACTTACCACCATGATACTCTGACCAGCCCGTCCAGGGCAGCCTTATACCCTGCACCATGATGCTGTGACTAGTCCGTCCAGGGCAGCCTTATACTTACCACCATGATACTCTGACCAGTCCGTCCAGGGCAGCCTTATACCCTGCACCATGATGCTGTGACTAGTCCGTCCAGGGCAGCCTTATACTTACCACCATGATACTCTGACCAGCCCGTCCAGGGCAGCCTTATACCCTGCACCATGATGATGTGACTAGCTCGTCCAGGGCAGCCTTATACCCTGCACCATGATGCTGTGACTAGCCCGTCCAGGGCAGCCTTATACCCTGCACCATGATGCTGTGACTAGTCCGTCCAGGGCAGCCTTATACTTACCACCATGATACTCTGACCAGTCCGTCCAGGGCAGCCTTATACCCTGCACCATGATGCTGTGACTAGTCCGTCCAGGGCAGCCTTATACTTACCACCATGATACTCTGACCAGCTAGTCCAGGGCAGCCTTATACCCTGCACCATGATGCTGTGACTAGTCCGTCCAGGGCAGCCTTATACTTACCACAATGATACTCTGACCAGTCCGTCCAGGGCAGCCTTATACCCTGCACCATGATGCTGTGACTAGCCCGTCCAGGGCAGCCTTATACTTACCACCGTGATGCTGTTACCAGTCCGTCCAGGGCAGCCTTATACCCTGCACCATGATGCTGTGACTAGTCCGTCCAGGGCAGCCTTATACTTACCACCATGATGCTCTGACCAGCCCGTCCAGGGCAGCCTTAACCCTCTACCGTGATGCTGTGACCAGCCCGTCCAGGGCAGCCTTATGCCCTCCACCATGACACTGCGTTGCTTCTCTTTGGGTACGGGTACTCTGTCTCAGGGTACGGCTGGGTACGGATACCCTCTCTGGGTAAGAACACACTCAAGGTACGAGTTAGAATAATTCTCTCTCTCTCTCTCTCTCTCTCTCTCTCCTTCTCTCTACCCTTCTTCTTCTTTCTCTCTCTCTCTCTCTCTCTCTCTCTCTCCTCTCTCTCCCCTCTCTCTCTCTCTCTCTCCTCCTCTCTCTCCTCTCTCTTTCTCCTTCTCTCTCTCTTTCTCCTTCTCTCTCTCTCTTCCTCCTTCCCCTCTCTTCTCTCCTTCTCCTCTCTCTCTCTCTCTCTCTCTCTCTCTCTCTCTCTCTCTTTCCTCTCTCTCCTTCTCTCTCTCTCTCCTCTCTCTCTCTCTCTCTCTCTCTCTGGGGGATGACTGAGTATGGGAACACCTTGACTGGTCCATGGGCTGAGCATGACCATCCCTGGCAGTGAAGATAGTACACACACACACACGTGGGTAAAGCTCTTGCTTGATGCACGGAGGGGCCGGGTTCAATTCCCGGTGGGGCAGAAACATTTCGAAGTGTTTCCTACATACACATACACATATATACAACAGGCCTAGTGTCTAATTGACATGTGCCTGGGACAAAATGGTAACTAACTAACAATAAGATACTGAGAGGAATTGACAAGGTGGACAGGGACAGAATGTTCCAGAGATGGGACACAGCAACAAGGGGTCACAGTTGGAAGTTGAAGACTCAGATGAATCACAGGGATGTTAGGAAGTATTTCTTCAGTCACAGAGTGGTCGGGAAGTGGAATAGTCTGGGAAGCGATGTAGTGGAGGCAGGTTCCATACATAGCTTTAAGAAGAGGTATGATAAAGCTCATGGCCAGTGAAGAGGCGGGGCCAGGAGCTATGAATCGACCCCTACAACCACAACTAGGTGAGTACACAAGACATAAATACACATGCACATACACGCTCGTACACACAAAAGCAAGCCAAGTTTCTATCGATAAATGCCTTTGACAAACGGTCACTGAAACAAACACACACACACACACAGGTATTGGAATTGGAAACGAGGCTGAAGCTTTGGTACACAAATGCGGATGGAATCACGAATAATTATGAAGAGTGGAATGAAAGAATAGGTGAAATGTCCCCAAACATCATAGCCGTCACAGAAACTAAATTAAACGAGGCAATAACAGAGCAATCTTCCCACAGGGATATCAGATCCTGAGGAAAGATAGAAGGAGCAGGGGAGGAGGAGGGTCGCACTGCTGGTAAGGAACCATTGGAGATTCAAGGAAATGGAAGGAATGGAAGTGTGTGGAGAAAGGGACTTTATAGTAGGTACCATCCAGTCTGGGGAGCACAAGATAGTCATTGAAGTGATGTATAACCCACCACAGAACTGCAGGAGGCCAGGAGAGGAATATGACCAGAACAGTAGAGCAATGGTGGACACTCTGGGGAAGTGGCAAGAAAAGCGCACATGAGCAGAGCGAAGTTACTGGTCATGGGCGACTTCAACCACGAGAGATCGACTGGGAGAACCAAGAACCACGTGGGGTCCAGAAACTTGGAGAGCCAAGATGATGGACGTGGTAATGGAAAACCTGATGCACCAACATGTCAGGGACACGACCAGAGAGAGAGGAGATGACGAACCAGCAAGGCTGGACCTTGTATTCACCCTGAACAGCTCGGATATCGAGGACATAACACACGAGAGCCCCTGGGAGCCAGCGACCATATGGTGCTGAGCTTTGAGTACATTGTAGAGATACAGGTGGAGAGGAAAACAGTGCTGAAAGAGACAAACCAGACTTTACCAGGTATGAGGAATTTCCTGCAGGAGGTTCTGTGGGAAAGGAAATGGAAGGACAGTCAGTAAATGAAATGATGGAATATGTAGCGACAAAGTGCAAGGAGGCAGAGGAACGGTTTATACCCAAAGGAAAAGATTAAATGGGAAGACCAGAAAGAGCCCCTGGTTTACCCAAAGGTGAAGGGAGGCAAAGACTCGGAGTGTTAGAGAATGGAAACGGTACAGAAGGCATAGAACCCAAGTAAACAAAAAGATTAGTCGAAGAGCTAGAAACGAGTATGCACAGGTACGGAGGGAGGCCCAGAAACAGTACGAAAATGACATAGCATCGAAAGTCAAGTCTGACCCGAAACTGATGTACAGTCACATCAGAAGGAAGACAACAGTCAAGGACCAGGTGATAAGGCTGAGGAGAGAGGATGGGGAACTCACAAGTAATGATCAAGAGGTATGTGAGGAGCTCAACTCAAGGTTTAAGGAAGTATTCACAGTGGAGGCAGGAAGGCAGCTGGGTAAACAGGATGGGGTGTGTCACCAACAAGGGATGTGTCAAGTGCTGGAGGGCATACACACAACTGAGGGGGAGGAGGTGAAGCAGTTACTCAGTGACTTGATACCTCAAAGGCGATGGGTCCGGACAATATCTCCCCGTGGGTCCTTCGGAAGGAGCTAGGTTCTGAGTGTGCCACTTACCATAATATTCAACACATCCCTTGAAACTAGGCAGCTACCTGAGATATGGAAAGGACCAACGTAGTCCCCATCTTTAAGAAAGGAGACAGAAAAGAGGCACTAAACTATAGACCGGTGTCACTTACGTGTATAGTGTGCAAAGTCCTAGAGAAAATCATCAGGAAAAGAATGGTGGAGCATCTGGAGCAGAACAGGATAATCAACGCCACACAGCACGGATTCAGGGAAGGCAAATCCTGTGTAACAAACCTCCTGGAGTTCCATGATAAAGTAACAGAGGTAAGGCAAAGAGAGAGAAGGGTGGGTTGACTGCATTTTCCTGGACTGCAGGAAGGCCTTCGACACAGTTCCTCAATGAGATTAGTAAAGAAGTTGGAGGACCAAGCGTGTATAACTGGAATGGATCAGGGAATACCTCACAGGGAGGCAACAATGGGTCATGGTGCGTGATGAGGTATCACAGTGGGCGCCGGTGACGAGCGGTGTACGCAGGGGTCAGTCCTAGGACCAGTGCTATTCTTGGTATATGTGAATGACATGACGGACGGGATAGACTCAGAAGTGTTCTGTTCGCAGATGATGTAAAATTTAAATAAGGAAAATCACATCGGATGAAGACCAAGCAGGACTTCAAAAGCCCTTTGGGGCAAGCTTGACATCTGGTCTTAGCAACTGGCTTCTCGTTTTAAACCCCCACCAAATGCAAAGTCATGAGGATCGGAGAAGGGCAAAGAAGACCACTGACAGAGTACAGACTAGGTGGACAAAGGCTACAAACCTCATAAAAGGAGAAAGACCTTGGGGTGAGTATAACGCCAAGCCCGTCCCCGGGAAACACATCAACCAGATAACTGGCGGAAATATGGGCGACTGGCAAACCTAAGATTAGCGTTCCGTTACCTTAACAAGGAATCGTTCAGGACACTGTACACCGTATACGTCGGGCCCATACTAGAGTATGCAGCACCAGTCTGGAACCCACACCTGGTCAAGCACGTCAAGAAATTAGAGAAAGTGCAAAGGTTTGCGACAAGGCTAGTTCCACAACTCAGAATCCCATATGAAGAAAGGTTGAGGGAAATAGGACTAACAACACTGGAGAACAGAAGGGTTAGAGGAGAAGATAACGACATACAAAATACTGCAGGAATCGACAAGGTAGATAGTGACAGGATGTTCCAGAGAGGGAACACAGAAACAAGGGACACAACTGGAAGCTGAAGACCAAATGAGTAAAAGGGGATGTTAGGAAGCACTTCTTCAGCCATAGAGTAGTTAGGAAGTGGAATAGTCTAGCGAACGATATAGTGGAGGCGGGAACCATACATAGTTTTAAGACAAGGTATGATAAAGCTCACGGATCAGAGACCCAGTAGTGGACAGCGAAGAGGAGGGGCCAGGAGCTGAGTCTCGACCCCTGCAACCACAATTAGGTGAGTACATGAGAGGTAGGACAAAGTTCATGGAGCAGGGAGAGAGCGGGCCAAGTACCGACCAGCGAAGAGGCGGGGCCAGGAGCTGTGACTCGACCCCCCGCAACCACACACACACACACACAACAGGCCCAGTGTCTAATCGACATGTGCCTTGGACAAAATGGTAACTAACTAACACACTTATGTCTGACCAAAATAGTGTGGGGGAAACAGTGTTTGTGATGTAGAAACTGTGTTTGTGATGTAGAAACAGTGCTTGTGATGTAGAAACAGTGTTTGTGATGTAGAAACAGTGTTTGTGATGTAGAAACAGTGTTTGTGATGTAGAAACAGTGCTTGTGATGGAGAAACAGTCTTGGATGGAAAGCAGTGTTTGTGATGTAGAAACAGTGTTTGTGATGTAGAAACAGTGTTTGTGATGGAAACAGTGTTTGTGATGTAGAACGATGTTTGTGATGGAAAAACAGTGTTTGTGATGCAAAAAAACAGTGTTTTGATGTAGAAACAGTGTTTGTGATGTAGAAACAGTGTTTGTGATGTAGAAGCGTGTTTGTGATGTAGAAGCAGTTTTTTTGATGTAGAAACAGTGTTTGTGATGTAGAAACAGAGTTTGTGATGTAAAAACAGTGTTTGTGATAAAACAGTGTTTGTGATGTAGAAACAGTGTTTGTGATGCAAAACAGTGTTTGTGATGGAAACAGTGTTGTGATGTAGAAACAGTGTTTGTGATGTAAAAAAGCAGTGTTTGTGATGTAGAAGCAGTGTTTTGATGGCAAAAACAGTGTTTGTGATGTAGAAGCAGTGTTTTTGATGTAGAAACAGTGTTTGTGATGTAGAAACAGTGTTTGTGATGTAGAAACAGTGTTTGTGATGTAGAAACAGTGTTTGTGATGTAGAAACAGTGTTTGTGATGCAGAAACAGTGTTTTTGATGTAGAAACAGTGTTGTGATGTAGAAACAGTGTTTGTGATGTAGAAGCAGTTGTTGTGATGTAGAAGCAGTGTTTTTGATGTAGAAACAGTGTTTGTGATGTAGAAACAGAGTTTGTGATGTAGAAACAGTGTTTTTGATGTAGAAACAGTGTTTGTGATGTAGAAAAAGTGTTTGTGATGCAGAAAAAGTGTTTGTGATGTAGAAACAGTGTTGTGATGTAGAAACAGTGTTTGTGATATAGAAGCAGTGTTTGTGATGTAGAAGCAGTGTTTTTGATGTAGAAACAGTGTTTGTGATGTAGAAACAGTGTTTGGGATGTAGAAACAGTGTTTGGGATGTAGAAACAGTGTTTGTGATGTAGAAACAGTGTTTGTGATGTAGAAGCACTGTTTGTGATGTAGAAAAAGTGCTTGTGATGTAGAAACAGTGCTTGTGATGCAAAAACAGTGTTTGTGATGTAAAAAACAGTGGGGATGTAGAAACAGTGTTTGTGATGTAGTAACAGTGTTTGTGATATAGAAACAGTGTTTGTAAAATAGTGTTGTGATGTTAGAAACAGTGTTTGTGATGTAAAAACAGTGCTTGTGATGGAGAAACAGTTTTTGGATGGAAACAGTGTTTGTGATGTAGAAACAGTGTTTGTGATGTGAAACAGTGCTTGTGATGTGGCCAGTGTTTGTGATGTATAAACAGTGTTTGTGATGTAAAACAGTGTTTGTGATGAAAAACAGTGCTTGTGATGTAAAACAGTGTTTGTGATGTAGAAACAGTTTTTTGTGATGTAGAAACAGTGTTTGTGATGTAGAAACAGTGTTTGTGATGTAGAAACAGTGTTTGTGATGTAGAAACAGTGTTTGTGATGCAGAAACAGTGTTTTTGATGTAGAAACAGTGTTGTGATGTAGAAACAGTGTTTGTGATGTAGAAGCAGTGTTTGTGATGTAGAAGCAGTGTTTTTGATGTAGAAACAGTGTTTGTGATGTAGAAACAGAGTTTGTGATGTAGAAACAGTGTTTGTGATGTAGAAACAGTGTTTGTGATGTAGAAACAGTGTTTGTGATGCAGAAACAGTGTTTGTGATGAAAAACAGTGTTTTTTGATGTAGAAACAGTGTTTGTGATGTAGAACCCAGTGTTTGTGATGTAGAAGCAGTGTTTTTGATGTAGAAACAGTTTTTGTGATGTTAAAGCAGTGTTTTGATGTAGAAACAGTTTTGTGATGTAAACAGTGTTTGTGATGTAGAAACAGTGTTTGTGATGTAGAAACAGTGTTTGTGATGTAGAAACAGTGTTTGTGATGCAGAAACAGTGTTTTTGATGTAGAAACAGTGTTGTGATGTAGAAACAGTGTTTGTGATGTAGAAGCAGTTGTTGTGATGTAGAAGCAGTGTTTTTGATGTAGAAACAGTGTTTGTGATGTAGAAACAGAGTTTGTGATGTAGAAACAGTGTTTTTGATGTAGAAACAGTGTTTGTGATGTAGAGTGTTTGTGATGCAGAAAAAGTGTTTGTGATGTAGAAACAGTGTTGTGATGTAGAAACAGTGTTTGTGATGTAGAAGCAGTGTTTGTGATGTAGAAGCAGTGTTTTTGATGTAGAAACAGTGTTTGTGATGTAGAAACAGTGTTTGGGATGTAGAAACAGTGTTTGGGATGTAGAAACAGTGTTTGTGATGTAGAAACAGTGTTTGTGATGTAGAAGCACTGTTTGTGATGTAGAAAAAGTGCTTGTGATGTAGAAACAGTGCTTGTGATGCAAAAACAGTGTTTGTGATGTAGAAACAGTGTGTGATGTAGAAACAGTGTTTGTGATGTAGTAACAGTGTTTGTGATATAGAAACAGTGTTTGTGATACAGAAATAGTGTTTGTGATGTAGAAACAGTGTTTGTGATGTAGAAACAGTGTTTGTGATGTAGAAACAGTGTTTGTGATGTAGACACAGTGTTTGTGATGTTGAAACAGTGTTTGTGATGTAGAAACAGTGTTTGTGATGTAGAAATAGTGTTTGTGATGTATACACAGTGGTTGTAATGTGTTAAGTCTAACTTCTTGGCTGCTTACTTTGGGCAGTAGAATGGTAGCGTAGGTGCAGAGATACGGCCGATGACTAGACTCAGTTTATTAATGGCAAGGTGTAGGAATACACGGGGACCCGAGTGCGAGGGGACCGGGAGCCAGTTCCTAGGGAGAAAGCTGCTTCAGTGAGGGGGCTGTGTAAAATGAGAGAGAAGCATGGCTGACCAGCCCGACCTTGATAGGCCTATAGAGGGCAGCACCATAGTGCCGCGCAGTTTGAAACAGCCTCTGGGTAGGCTGTTTACATCCCCCTCGGCCACCTACCGCGGGCGTCTCGACACGACAATACTGGGGGGCACGAAGGTGTAAACAAGCAAGCAAGGTTACCCAGGGAAACGGCTTCCGGTCACCTGACATTTACAATAGGAAATTGCCGGTGCAGGCCGAAAAAACTCTCCCCCTCGTGAGTCGGGAAGAGAAATCGGCCGGACCTTACCGTGTCCTACGACAGCTCCGCGGCAATAAGTTCGAGGGGAAGGGAATGCTTCCGGAACTATCAGAGAAGCTCACCTTGACCACATGAAGTATATTGATCATGTGCAAGCTGAAGCAGAGCTGGAATCGCGGGCATTGCAAAACCACAATCAGACTCAAACTAGTGACAACCCGTCTAGTTCTTCACCCGCTATCCCTACGACAGATGACAGTCCTGTAAGGCTCCATACTTATGGCCTGAGACCCCGGACAGCAGTACATTTCTGTGACATTGACATACCTACTGACTTGTCCGACTCCTACGCTAGCTACGCTAATTGTTTGCTTAGAAATGGGGATTAATGCGCACACATTGTATAGTTAGTAAATAATGGAGTCAGGTGGACAACACCATGTAAATACGTAAAATTTATTCTTAGAGGGTACCCGTAGAAAATGAATTCCATGGAAATAATGTTATAGTGAGTATGTGCATCCAGTGAGTCTTGTAAAGCCTGTATAGAGGCAAGGGCAATATCGCCTTTTGAGTTAAATGTCACACCTTAGGAAATGCTACTGTCAGTCATTGTTTGCAGATGTGAGGATGCTACAGCGCTCATGGATGTGCAGTCAAGTTGACGTCTGGCCCTGTGGACAACCTGTATATAGAAGACTCTAGTTCCTGTGTCAGCGTTGGCTTGTTCTGTCCTCTGTCCAGCTGTGGGCAGGCCGATGACTAGACTCAGTTTATTAATGGCAAGGTGTAGGAATACACGGGGACAGAGTGCGAGGGACCGGGAGCCAGTTCGTAGGGGAGATGCTGCTTCAGTGAGGTAGGCTGTGTAAAATGAGAGAGAAGCATGGCTGACCAGCCCGACCTTGATAGGCCTATAGAGGGCAGCACCATAGTGCCTGCAGTTTGAAACAGCCTCTGGGTAGGCTGTTTACAAATGTAGAAACAGTGCTTGTGATGTAGAAACAGTGTTTGTGATGTAGAAACAGTGCTTGTGATGTAGAAACAGTGTTGTGATGTAGAAACAGTGTTTGTGATGTAGAAATAGTGTTTGTGATGTAGAAACAGTGTTTGGATGTAGAAACAGTGTTTGTGATGTAGAAACAGTGTTTGTGATGTAGACACAGTGTTTGTGATGTAGAAACAGTGTTTGTGATGTAGAAACAGTGTTTGTGATGAAGAAACAGTGTTTTTGATGTAGAAACAGTGTTTGTGATGTAGACACAGTGTTTGTAATGTAGAAACAGTGTTTGTGATGTAGAAACTGTGTTTGTGATGTAGAAACAGTGTTTGTGATGTAGAAACAGTGTTGTGATGTAGAAACAGTGTTTGTGATGTAGAAGCAGTGTTTGTGATGTAGAAGCAGTGTTTTTGATGTAGAAACAGTGTTTTTGATGTAGAAGCACTGTTTGTGATGTAGAAACAGTGCTTGTGATGTAGAAACAGTGCTTGTGATGTAGAAACAGTGCTTGTGATGTAGAAACAGTGCTTGTGATGTAGAAACAGTGTTTGTGATGTAGAAACAGTGTGTGATGTAGAAACAGTGTTTGTGATGTAGAAACAGTGTTTGTGATATAGAAACAGTGTTTGTGATGTAGAAATAGTGTTTGTGATGTAGAAACAGTGTTTGTGATGTAGAAACAGTGTTTGTCATGTAGAAACAGTGTTTGTGATGTAGACACAGTGTTTGTGATGTAAAAACAGTTTTTGTGATGTAGAAACGGTGTTTGTGATGTAGAAACGGTGTTTTGATGTAGACACTGTGTTTGTGATGTAGAAACAGTGTTTGTGATGTAGAAATAGTGTTTGTGATGTAGAAACAGTGTTTGTGATGTAGAAACAGTGTTTGTAATGTAGAAACAGTGTTGTGATGTAGACACAGTGTTTGGATTTAGAAACAGTGTTTGTGATGTAGAAACAGTGCTTGTGATGTAGAAACAGTGTTGTGATGTAGAAACAGTGTTTGTGATGGAAGCAGTGTTTGTGATGTAGAAGCAGTGTTTTTTATGTAGAAATGTTTTGATGTAGAAGATTTTGTGATGTAGAAACAGTGCTTGTGATGTAGAAACAGTGCTTGTGATGTAGAAAAAGTGCTTGTGATGTAGAAACAGTGTTTGGGTGGGAACAGTGTGTGATGTAGAAACAGTGTTTGTGATGTAGAAACAGGTTTGTGATGTAGAAACAGTTTGATATAGAAACAGTGTTTGGTTTTAGAAATAGTGTTTGTGATGTAAAAACAGTGTTTGTCATGTAGAAACAGTGTTTGTGATGTAGACACAGTTTTGTGATGTGAAACAGTGTTTGTGATGTAGAAACGGTGTTTGTATAGAAACGGGGTGTGATGTAGACACTTGTTTGTGATGTAGAAACAGTGTTTGTGATGTAGAAATAGTGTTTGTGATGTAGAAACAGTGCTTGTGATGTAGAAACAGTGTTTGTAATGTAGAAACATGTTTGTGATGAGACACAGTGTTTTTTTATGTGAAACAGTGTTTGTGGGGAAAACAGAAGTGTTTGTGAGGCAACACGCCTCTGTGAGAGATAAAACATACAGCACAAATCATTAGATATAATTGGAACCCTCACCGGTCACTGTGCTTCCAGTCAGTCACAACGCTGGCTTCAGTCACAACACTGTTTTCAGCGTCACAACACTGTGTTTCAGTCAGTCACAACAATATACTTCAATCAGTCACAACACTGTGCTTCAGTTAGTCACAACAATGTACTTTAGTCAGTCACAAACAATGTGCTTCAGTCAGTCACAACACTGTGCTTCAGTCAGTCACATACTGTGCTTCAGTCAGTCACAACAATGTGCTTCAGTCAGTCACAACACTGTGCTTCAGTCAGTCACAACAATGTGCTTCAGTCAGTCACAACAATGTGCTTCAGTCAGTCACAACAATGTGCTTCAGTCAGTACAACAATGTACTTCAGTCAGTCACACCTATGCACAACTGTGCTTCAGTCAGTCACAACAATGTGCTTCAGTCAGTCCAACAATGTGCTTCGTCAGTCACAACTGTGCTTCAGTCGACAACAATGTGCTTCAGTCAGTCACAACACTGTGCTTCAGTGACAACACTGTGCTTCAGTCAGTACAACACTGTCTTCAGTCGTCACAACACTGTGCTTCAGTCAGTCACAACACTGTGCTTGTCAGTCACAACCTGTGCTTCAGTCAGTCACAACAATGTGCTTCAGTCAGTCACAAACTGTCTTCAGTCAGCACATGTGCTTCGTCAGTCACAACATGTGCTTCAGTGTCACAACAATGTGCTTCAGTCAGTCACAACTGTGTTCAGTCAGTCAACAATGTGCTTCAGTCATCACAACACTGTGTTCAGTATTCAAAGGTGCTTAGTCAGTCACACATGTGCTTCAGTCAGTCACAACATTGTGCTTCAGTCAGTCACAACAATGTGTTCAGTAGTGACAACATTGCTTCAGTCGTCACAACACTGTGTCATCAGTCACAACACTGTGCTTCAGTCATTCACAACATGTGTCAGTCAGTCACAACAATGGCTTCATCATTCACAACACTGTGCTTCAGTCATTCACAACACGTGCTCGTCAGTCACAACACTGTGCTCATCAGTCACAACACTGTGCTTCAGTCAGTCACAACAATGTGCTTCAGTCAGTACAACATGTGCTTAGTCAGTCACAACACTGTGCTTCAGTCAGTCACAACACTGTGCTTCAGTCAGTCACAACACTGTGCTTCAGTCAGTCACAAAATGTCTTCAGTCGTCAAAACACTTCTTCATCAGTCACAACACGTGCCAGTCAGTCACAACATGTCTTCAGTCAGTCAAACACTGCTTCAGTCAGTCACAACACTGTTTCAGTCAGTACAACACTGTGTTCAGCTCACAACACTGCTTCAGTCAGTCACAACAATGTCTTCAGTCAGTCACAACACTGTGCTAGTCAGTCACAACACTGTGCTTCAGTCATCACAACACTGTGCTTCAGTCAGTCACAACATGTGCTTCAGTCATTCACAACACTGTGCTTCAGTCATCACAACTGTGCTAGTCAGTCACAACAATGTCTTCAGTCAGTCACAACACTGTGCTTCAGTCAGTCACAACATGTGCTTCCAGTCACAAACTGTGCTCATCAGTCACAACATGTGCTCAGTCAGTCACAACAATGTCTTAGTCAGTCAAAATTGCTTAGTCAGTACAACAATGTGCTTCAGTCAGTCACAAATGTGTTCAGTGTCACAATGCTTCAGTCAGTCACAACAATGTGCTTCAGTAGTCACAACAATGTGTTCAGTCACAACAATGTCTTCATCAGTCAACAATGTGCTTCAGTCAGTCACAAATTGCTTCAGTCAGTCCAACAATGTCTTCAGTCAGTCACAACACTGTGCTTCAGTCAGCAAACATGTGCTTCAGTCAGTCACAACAATGTGCTTCAGTCAGTCACAACATGTGCTTAGTCAGTCACAATGCTTCAGTCAGTCACAACAATGTGCTTAGCAGTCACAACAATGTCTTCAGTCAGCCACAACAATGTTTCAGTCATCACACTTCTTCAGTCAGTACAACAGGCTTCAGTCAGTCAAACACTGTGCTTCAGTCAGTCACAACAATGTCTTAGTCAGTACACAATGCTTCAGTCAGTCACAACATGTGCTTCAGTAGTCAAAACATGTGTTTAGTGTCACAACACGGTCAGTCAGTCAAACACTGTCTCAGCGTCACAACATGTGGTTCAGTCGTCACAACACTGTCTTCAGTCAGTCAAACTGTTTAGTCGTCACAAATGCTTTGTCAGTCACAACATGTGCTTCAGTCAGTTAAACAATGTACTTTAGTCAGCCACAACACTGTGCTTCAGTCAATCACAACACTGTGCTTCAGTCAGTCACAACAATGTGCTTCAGTCAGTCACAACACTGTGCTTCAGTACAAAAGCTTAGTCAGCAACACTGTGCTTCAGTGTCACAACACTGTCACAACAATGTGCTTCAGTCAGTCACAACAATGTACTTCAGTCAGTCACAACAATGTACTTCAGTCAGTCACAACAATGTGCTTCAGTCAGTCACAACACTGTGCTTCAGTCAGTCACAACAATGTGCTTCAGTCAGTCACAACAATGTGCTTCAGTCAGTCACAACACTGTGCTTCAGTCAGTCACAACAATGTGCTTCAGTCAGTCACAACAATGTGCTTCAGTCAGTCACAACAATGTGCTTCAGTCAGTCACAACACTGTGCTTCAGTCAGCCTCAACAATGTGCTTCAGTCAGTCACAACACTGTGCTTCAGTCAGTCACAACAATGTACTTCGGTCAGTCACAACAATGTGCTTCAGTCAGTCACAACAATGTACTTCAGTCAGTCACAACACTGTGCTTCAGTCAGTCACAACAATGTACTTCAGTCAGCCTCAACAATGTGCTTAAGTCAGTCATAACACTGTGCTTCAGTCAGTCACAACACTGTGCTTCAGTCAGCCTCAACAATGTGCTTTAGTCAGTCACAACACTGTGCTTCAGTCAGTCACAACAATGTACTTCAGTCAGTCACAACAATGTGCTTCAGTCAGTCACAACAATGTGCTTCAGTCAGTCACAACAATGTGCTTCAGTCAGTCACAACAATGTGCTTCAGTCAGTCACAACAATGTGCTTCAGTCAGTCACAACAATGTGCTTCAGTCAGTCACAACACTGTGCTTCAGTCAGTCACAACAATATACTTCAGTCAGTCACAACACTGTGCTTCAGTCAGTCACAACAATGTACTTCAGTCAGTCACAACACTGTGCTTCAGTCAGTCACAACAATGTACTTCAGTCAGTCACAACAATGTGCTTCAGTCAGTCACAACACTGTGCTTCAGTCCGTCACAACACTGTGCTTCAGTCAGGCACAACAATGTGCTTCAGTCAGTCACAACACTGTGCTTCAGTCAGGCACAACACTGTGCTTCAGTCAGGCACAACACTGTGCTTCAGTCAGTCACAACACTGTGCTTCAGTCAGTCACAACACTGTGCTTCAGTCAGTCACAACACTGTGCTTCAGTCAGTAACAACACTGTGCTTCAGTCAGTCACAACACTGTGCTTCAGTCAGTCACAACAATGTGCTTCAGTCAGTCACAACACTGTGCTTCAGTCAGTCACAACTCTGTGCTTCAGTCAGTCACAACACTGGGCTTCTGTCAGTAACAACACTGTGCTTCAGTCAGTCACAACACTGT
This sequence comes from Cherax destructor, assembly GCA_009830355.1. Classification (NCBI taxonomy): domain Eukaryota; kingdom Metazoa; phylum Arthropoda; class Malacostraca; order Decapoda; family Parastacidae; genus Cherax; species Cherax destructor. The sequence goes on from WNWK01009261.1 coordinate 57,494, forward strand.
GCTTCAGTCAGTCACAACAATGTGCTTCAGTCAGTCACAACACTGTGCTTCAGTCAGTCACAACACTGTGCTTCAGTCAGTCACAACACTGTGCTTCAGTCAGTAACAACACTGTGCTTCAGTCAGTCACAACACTGTGCTTCAGTCAGCCACAACACTGTGCTTCAGTCATTCACAACAATGTGCTTCAGTCAGTCACAACACTGTGCTTCAGTCAGTCACAACATTGTGCTTCAGTCAGTAACAACACTGTGCTTCAGTCACAACACTGTGCTTCAGTCAGTCACATTAATGTGCTTCAGTCAGTCACAACAATGTACTTCAGTCAGTCACAACAATGTACTTCAGTCAGTCACAATAATGTGCTTCAGTCAGTCACAACAATGTACTTCAGTCAGTCACAACAATGTGCTTCAGTCACAACAATGTGCTTCAGTCAGTCACAACAATGTGCTTCAGTCAGTCACAACAATGTGCTTCAGTCAGTCACAAAAATGTGCTTCAGTCAGTCACAACAATGTACTTCAGTCAGTCACAACAATGTACTTCAGTCAGTCACAACAATGTGCTTCAGTCAGTCACAACATTGTGCTTCAGTCAGTCACAACACTGTGCTTCAGTCAGTCACAACAATGTACTTTAGTCACAACACTGTGCTTCAGTCAGTCACAACACTGTGCTTCAGTCAGTCACAACACTCTGCTTCAGTCAGTCACAACAATGTACTTCAGTCACAACACTGTCCTTCAGTCAGTCACAACATTGTGCTTCAGTCAGTAACAACACTGTGCTTCAGTCAGTCACAACACTGTGCTTCAGTCAGTCACAACAATGTGCTTCAGTCAGTCACAACAATGTACTTCAGTCAGTCACAACAATGTACTTCTGTCGCGTGGGTCTTGGGAGAGATATATAGGAGGTCAAAGATACTCCTTGTTGGATGGTTACGGTATATTTACAGTAAGTGAAGGAGAGTCCAGCCACCCGTCTGTCTCGCCTGTAGGTCTAACGTTAGTGAGGAAGAGTGCCTATGAGAGGCTGTGCACATGCGCTGAGCCTCTGACGTCAGCGGGTACCGTGACGTCACACGCAAAGGGACCAGCTGTATAAAAGGGAAGATACACTACACAAGTGTATATATGATACTGACACGACACTTCAGTCAGTCACAATAATGTGCTTCAGTCAGTCACAACAATGTACTTCAGTCAGTCACAACAATGTGCTTCAGTCACAACAATGTGCTTCAGTCAGTCACAACAATGTGCTTCAGTCAGTCACAACAATGTGCTTCAGTCAGTCACAAAAATGTGCTTCAGTCAGTCACAACAATGTACTTCAGTCAGTCACAACAATGTACTTCAGTCAGTCACAACAATGTGCTTCAGTCAGTCACAACACTGTGCTTCAGTCAGTCACAACACTGTGCTTCAGTCAGTCACAACAATGTACTTCAGTCACAACACTGTGCTTCAGTCAGTCACAACACTGTGCTTCAGTCAGTCACAACACTCTGCTTCAGTCAGTCACAACAATGTACTGCAGTCACAACACTGTGCTTCAGTCAGTCACAACACTGTGCTTCAGTCAGTCACAATATCAGTCACTATGCTCACCAGCCTGGGCACGGTGCCCCGGATTTTAAACATATAAAATAGACTTCTGCATATGCAAATTTGTCCCACTGGTTAATGTGTAGGCTGTAAAAATTATATAAAAAATATCAGCTCCGGTCCAGATGGATAAATAGGCCAGTGGGCCGCCAACAGCAATAGCTTGCTTGAACAAGGAGTCATCAGAATGCTCCTAGGTCGGGTGCGAGGGTAGACAAACGCTGGGATCTGAGACGGTCCCAGGTAGTGTGCAGGTACTGGTACGTTAATACCGTGAGATAAATGGTTTTAAAAACCGACAAGTTGAAGATTGAGACACTTATGCAACATATGGGAATCTTTATTAAGGAAACGTTTCGCCACACAGTGGCTTCATCAGTCCAATACTAAACAGAGATGTATAAGAGAGGCTGGAGGACTGATTACCTCAAACTCCTCCTCTCCTTACACATCTCTGCTTTGTATTGGACTGAAGAAACCACTGTGTGACGAAACGTTTCCTTAATAAAGATCCCCATATGTTGCATAAGTGTCTCAATCTTCCACGTTAATGGCGACAGACTGCGAGAACTGGCGACAGTCAAGGTATTTAACGAAGGAGATGTTACACAAGTGTTGACTTTTTTAGTGGCAATACACAGACAGAAACACACCAGTGTTGTGTTGGCTAACGTCTGTGTGGAACATTCTTCCTGCTGTACCCAACACCCTGACATGGCTATGCTATGTCCACCACATACTAGTAGCGAATAACAGTAGAATTACAGACAAACTGTTAGGTAAATGGACACAGATGCAACTAATGTGACATTTTTATTGACAACGTTTCGCTCTCCAGGAGCTTTGTCAAGCTGTTACCGGCCTGAGACTCATTATACAAACATCAACACCATCAACAACAACATGAAGGCTACCATTAAACTGACGCCACGAGAGGAACAACCATCTATCTACCTCCCAAATATGTTCACCATCACAGGTGACGACACATGTTCATCAACACAGGTGACGACACATGTTCATCATCACAGGTGACGACACACTGACATTTAAAGTTTAGAGGAACTTCAGCAATAAGGACGGCCTCTTTCACTTCCACTCACACCATGATACCAGAACCAAGGGAGCTGTCGTCACTGGTTTCATCCCTAGGGTTTATAGCTTCTCCGGTCCACACTTTCTCGAGAAAAAGTGAAAATATACCAAACACGTCTTTGAAAACCTATAGTTTCCACAATACGATACTCTGAGTACAATGAGTGTCCTACACATCAACGGAGAGCATCGACAACATATATGAAAAAACTTCCCCATGTATATAGTCCTTGTTGTCAGTAATATGGCCAGCAACATCACCTCAGTATTCATAAGCAGACATATCAGAACAGCGCTCAGTTCCACGGTCGCCACCAAGGACCTGGTTTAACCAAAACTTGTGAACACCGCAAAAACAACGTGCTGGTGTTTATAGGATCCCTTGTGGAGGATGTGATAAGGTACACATGGGAGAAATAGGCAGGACCATGGACCAACGTGTTAGAGAACGCAGATATGCCTGCAGCCGTGATGATACAGGCAGCATGTGTCCAATATCGTAGAACACAAGGTTATGTCATGATGTGGGAGGCAGCAGAGTTACTTGTCAAGGAGAATGATTTACTGAAACCTTAATTATTTTGATTACAAACACTATCACAAAACTCAGGGAACTTCAGCTACTCCAGTATTCTCGCCAGAATTATTCTGTCTATCCCGCACACTGTCCCAGGTGACTTAAGAATGACAGCAGTCCTACTGGCCCATGCTAGACAGAGCCTTCTAAACTTCAACCATCCTCATACATGTGGTACATGGCCCCGCCCGCTCGTTTCCGACAAGTGACCTCAACCTGTCTTTCTGGGTCACACCTGACCTTTCTGTCTGCTAAACATATTGTGTGCTTTTAAAACTATGTATCAGGATTGATAAAGCCATGAATGGCAAAACATCTCCTTCAATAAATATTTTGATTGTGCACATGCGTCTTAATCCTAGAGGTTACAGGTACGACTCCTCAAGGAATACAGGTCAAAGGTGACAAAGGCATCATGGCTATGAGTGTAAAAAATAAAGTAGTGGACGAGACAGTTCAGCAGAGCCACAAAAACTGGAAAGATGTGGGTAGTGTTATTGTGGCATACAAGGCCAGGACTCCCAAGGCTCTCCACCTGCCCCAACCTTGTTCAGAAGTACTGTAGAAAACAGTTATTACACCATAAGACGGGCAGCCATCGGTGGATAAGCGAGAGACTGTGACTCTCGTAATACAAACTGTGACGCCCGTATTGCATACTGTGACGCCCGTATCACGTGTCAGTACTAAAGGTTAGGGAAGGTACCCTAGGTGCTCTGTCTGGTACCTGCCTCCCTGCCAGCCTAGTGCAGAGGTACATACCTCCACCTTCCCAGGGTAACCAGCAGGTACAGTCAAGGAGCAGAGGACAGTCAGGGACAACATATTACAATCAGGAATATCATATTACAATTAGGGACATCAGAGTACAACCAGGGACATCAAAGTACAATCAGGGACATCAGAAGACAAAACCAGACATCAGAAGACATCACAAGACAAAACCGGGCATCACAAGACAATCAGGGACATCACAAGACAATCAGAGACATCAGAGTACAAAACGGGACATCACAGGACGGAGGATAGAGTTTCAACATTTGCCTGAGGTCTGAACCACACTATAAGCTTGTCTGTGCCGCCTGATATTTTGCTTAATGCGTCACTGCGCACTCCACGCTGACTCCACGTCACTGCGCACTCCACGCTGACTCCACGTCACTGCGCACTCCACGCTGACTCCACGTCACTGCGCACTCCACGCTGACTCCACGTCACTGCGCACTCCACGCTGACTCCACGTCACTGCGCACTCCTCCATGCTGACCCTGTCACTGCGCACTCCTCCATGCTGACCCCACGTCACTGCGCACTCCTACACGCTACCACACGTCACTGCGCACTCCTACACGCTGACCACACGTCACTGCGCACTCCTCCACGTCACTGCGCACTCTTCCACGCTGACCCCACGTCACTTTGCACTCCACGTCACTGCGCACTCTTCCATGCTGACCCCACGTCACTGCGCACTCCACGTCACTGCGCATTCCACGTCACTGCGCACTCCAACCTCTCCTGACACCAGCGTCACCTTGGCTGGGGAAGCCAGTTCTCACGCTATTGGTTGACTGATCTGGACAATCAGTAGAGCAGTGGGGGCCCCAGAACTGCTCCATTCTGAGCTGCCAGTTGATTGGTGGAGAGAGAGCATCATACTGGCTGTGTGGTGGACGCAGAGTTTGGTATCCTTATTGAGAAACGTTTTGCCTTCATAGTAGACTTCTTCAGTAGAGTACACAAGAGTTAGCAGTAGAGATGTGAAGACGATGTAATCAGTCCATCACCCTTGAAGTTGTAGTTTTGAGGAGGTCAGTCCCTCAGCCTGGAGAAGAGTTTTGCTCCATATTCTGGAACAATGTTCCAGATGGACTGATTACATCCTCTTCACATCTCTTCGGTTTCTGCTAACTCTACTATACTCGACTGAAGAAGCCTACTGTGTAGGCGAACCGTTTCGGAATAAAGACACCTAAGTGTTGCACACGTGTCTTACAACCTGTCGGTACTGTATACTATTTTAATATTCACACTTTCCAAGACTTATAAAGTTTCAAAGAGAACTTTAATGAAGGTGTGTAGAAGAACTAAGCTATAAGGAGAAGGTTGGAAATTCTTGGCAGCCAAGAATTACGTCACTAAAACGACTCTTTAAAAACCTCTGAAGAAATATACAGATACTGGAAAAGTAAATAAGAAACTCAATATTGTGAAACAAGATATGAGTAAGCTGTGTGTGTGTGTGTGTGTGTGTGTGTGTGTGTGTGTGTGTGTGTGTGTGTGTGTGTGTGTGTGTTGTGTGTGTGTGTGTGTGAACAGCTGCTGATCACTGTCTTAAGTTACGTCAACTAACGTTACGGGTGTCTGGCCTCCTCAACATTGTCATACCAACTCTTGAAATTAAGAATAGATTTTAGCTTCACCTCCTCCTCCTCCATCTCACGTCACTTTACATCACTGTAAAACAAAAGGCTCTCTAAACATCCGCATAATTGCTCTGCATTCTTACCTTCCAGCTATGCCACCTGGTGGTCGCATTTCAAACACTTCAGCTATATCTGCGTCAATTCCACTAAATATATCTAACATTATTACTATCTGCATGTTCGACCAGATGGAGACTCAACATAGGGGCCACCTACTCGAAGACTGGCCTATCATGCGTTGTGTGTGCTATTCTGAAGATTCCTTGACTACGTCTCTCAATACATAGAATTACACAGCCGATATGTCCCTCTGGCAGTGTTTAGCTGAAGCTTACTGTCACCTTCCTCACTTTCACTAATACTTGTAGCTTCTCTGGTAGCTCCCTCATACCCTAATCCTTCTGACAATCATTTGTTAAGATTGAACTCTAGCAGCCACTTGTTGAATCAATTATGTGCCTATCCAAGTCTCCCTGGAGCCTCTGTGTTCTCTCCTGGTCTGGGACTTCCTGTTAAGTTTAGATCATCAGCAAACATTAACATAGAAATACCAAGACCAGTACTGATCCCACAAGGATCAACACTGGTGTCAGTACTGGGAACAACACTGGTGTCAGTACTGGGATCAACACTGGTGTCAGTACTGGGAACAACACTGGTGTCAGTACTGGGAACACCACTGGTGTCAGTACTGGGAACAAAACTGGTGTTAGTACTGGGAACAACACTGGTGTCAGTACTGGGAACAACACTGGTGTCAGTACTGGGAACAACACTGGTGTCAGTACTGGGAACAACACTGGTTCAGACATAGCTCTAGTTCACCCAGTACTCAGAATAAATTGTCCTTAACGTTAATTGGTGCAAAGATAAGTTCACTTAGCGCAGGTACTGACCAGGCCGTGGCAGGCGGAGATGGCGACCCTGGAGGAGGTGTGGTTCCTGACGAAGCCGTGATAGTGGCAGGAAGGTTGTGTTCCCACCACCTCCACCTCAGAGCCTCCCTGCAGGGGAGAACCTTTACCAAGTCGCTCAACTACCGCATGCGGCGCCAGGAACCTCTTGTTGGGTCGCAGCGTCACCTGGAGGCGGACACAGAAAAACAGGTGTCATGTCCAATTTCCTTCGTTATATACACGGTATTTCCCTACCAGGGCTAAGCTCTCACGCTACTACTACTACTACTACTACTACTACTACTACTACTACTACTACTACTCTAGCTGCTACTTCTACTGATGATGCTATTACTACTACTACTGCAGATGCTGCTATTACTATTATTACTACTACTGCTGCTGCTGCTATTACATCTACTACTACTACTGCTGGTATTACGTCTACTGATAATAGTAATAGCCGTGCTACTATTACTACGTCTACTACTAATAGTACTACTACTGCTACTACTACTACTACTACTACTGCTATTACATCTATTACTACTACTGCTCCTGCTGCTAATACTACGTCTACTACTAATAGTACTACTATTGTTGCTGCTGCTACTACTATTACCACTACTACTACTACTACTATTACTATAATAATAATTATAACAATAGTAATAATGATACAATAATAATGGTAGATACTGATAAACAATACTAGACACTGGCAAACATTGGTAGACACATACGTGATGGTCGTGGCCATCCAAAGGAATAATATAGTGTAGCTCAAGCTCCTGGACCTGTCTCTTGTCCCTGGTGCGGTGGTTGTGGTGCGGGAGGTGGTGAGTAAGAAAGGTACCATCACTCATCACTTTCCTGGGCGTCACCACCTCATAAGACGCCAACGTCTTCACATACTCAGCTGCAAGAAGAAACATCATCCATCACCCTCTTATCATCCAACATCCGCCTGGCTAAGATTTTGTCTATTTGCTGATATATCTATATACCAGTCTGTGTATATCTAGACTTGTCAGTTCTCTCTAGGTGCCTAAGTACGCAAACCTGAACATGGGCAAGCAGGTAGAATATTTCATTTTATCCTAGTAACGCCAAGAGTACCTTCACGCGTAAGAAAGTTCTATGATCAGTCAGGCTGTGGTGCCTACCTGTTGTACATGTTCTATTAGCAATCAATAGCCAAATGTTGTGGGTCTCATCCTGAGAGACTGGGGATTGGGTGCTTGCGGTTATATACATAGGGTTTAGCTTTGAGATGAGCTGAGGTAGGATGACAGCTCTTAGTCTGTAAATTCATAAGTGTATATATAAAAAAAATGTATGTGATGGTGAGTAACACATTTGTAAGCACTGAGTTTACGTCTCCACTAGCCAACTAACAATTCTCACGTCATGTATCTTGGTGTTCACTGGTTATTGTCTTCACCTGCGTCAGTGGCACTACTCTACACATATGGTATACAGTCTTAATAGCGCTGTAAACAAAGGCGCGTGCTCCTCTGTACTCCAGTTAAATATTTACGCTGTTTCGTCTTTATCATGAAGCTGGTGACGTTTACCCAAACCTCTAGAGTTCATGCGCCCCATGAGCTGTATAAACCCATTTACTACCCCCATGAGCCATATAAACCCATATATCCCCATGAGCCGTATAAACCCATATATCCCCACGAGCTGTATAAACCCATATATAACCATGAGCCGTATAAAGCCATATATCCCCGTATGAGTTGTATAAACCCATATATAACCATGAGCTGTATAAACCTATATATCTCAATAACAACCTTAGGCACTTTGATACCCAATTCCGTCAGTCCTCGGCCTTGCTGGTATATGGACGTCTTTCGGCTGATTATCGGAGACAAATTTCCCTCATTCTCCCTGAGATACTTATCCTCATCTTATTCAGACTGTTGGGCAAGACTGAAGGTGGTTTAATAGTTTTGTTATGCATCCCATACCCATCCTGTGGGCGGTGGAATCTTAGCAACTTTCATTCGCTCCATTTTTTTTTTTTCGCTTTATTGATGTTCTACGGTTTTGACGGAAAGCCACACACTGACTCAGGTGAGGTGTAGGTGTCCACTCCGCTGGGGTTTAGGCAAGGAAGTCCACCTGGCCTAACTGGGAACCTCTTGTTACTCTTTTTATTTTAAAAGGGAACTTACGTTTCCTTTTCTTCCATCTCTCAGTGTTGAGTAAAAGCTGCCAATGACGCTGTAAGCCACCAACAAGGAGGCTCCAGTTCCTTGATACTTTCTTGCAGCAACTACGTAGAGGCAGTGTTGAACATGGACTACTGTCATGACTTTGAGAACGTATAGGATGTGAGTGGGTGATGAGAATGTTTTAAACAAACTTCGATACACCTGCAGTTTACACCCATCAATTTACTCGACTGCTGCATCTTGTTAACTGCAATATGCAGCTACAGTATACACTGTGCGAACACCTACATTATATAACTGCACTATTATATATGGCAGTTACACTGCAAGAACATACGTTAGCTATGTCAGGAGATCAGAGGGATGTGTGTATGTAAGATGCCGAGGAAATTGAAAGATAATGGGAAATTAATATATATTCTCACCGTATGAAGGCTTTTTTTCCAGGTGTCTGCAAATTACATGTTGACCAAAACTAAACGATGGAAAGAAGGGGCAAACAGGAATACCCAACGAAAAGAGAAACGGGAACACTCCGTTCCCAATTATGTCAGGTGGATTCCCTTGCTTCAACCCCGGCAGAGCTGGACTCCTGCACCCTCTGAGTCAGTGACCGGCTTCACTCTAAAAGCATAGAATGTTCGTAGAGTAGAAAAACGGAGGTGAAGATAAGATTTCGTTCGTATTTTTAACCCCGGAGGTTTAGCCACCCAGGATGCGACCCACACCAGTCGACTAACACCCAGGTGAACAGGACAACAGGTGTAAGGAAACGCGTCGAAATGTTTCCACCACTCCGAGAATCGAACCCGGGCCCTCCGTGTGTGAAGCGAGAGCTTTGCCAACCAGGCCACGGTACCTCCGATCTTTGATGTGCCCAGCGGGAAGAATAATAAGAGAATAAGTGCCTCGGGGAGACGGGAAAAATTTTCACCGATGCTCAGAGCAGACCGAGACGTCCACACGCCACCATGGACAGCGCTCAGATCTAAAATAATATATATATCTGTACTGACTTTTGTTTACCTGTGGTGGAGAGAGCGGCAGCCACAAGGAAAGCTTTACGAAGAGCTTTGTCGAATTTACATCTTAAGACATTATTTAAAGAAACTTTATTTCAATTTAAGTAAGGCTAAATCTTACTTTAAACAAGATTTACTGTACATTTTTTTTTTTTTTTAAATTTATATAGCGCTAAACCCATATGGGTCATTCAGCGCAAGAGGTGGTGGAGGCTTGATCCTCCGTCTGCTGAGCGCGAGACAGACGTGCTTCCTATTTGTACTCACCTATATGATTTACTGTACAGAGAAAAAGAGAGAGACAAACAGGCAGTCAGAGACAGAGTACTCCAACATAACTGTAAGACAACTTCCAGTATTTTCACCTGTGTTAAGCTCACAATGAGAGAGCACATCTGACGTACTCACCTCCACGAGACACTGACTGGAAAATATTCACACATCATCCCAAGGTCTCAGTTAGCCTTGTACACAGACGACTCTCAGCCACGTCTGTCAGCCAGGCGGCCGTCAGATCTCTGTAATGATCTACGCACCGTTCTCAGGGTACAAAAAGCAACCCCCTCACTCGGTTTCAACCTACGGAATCTCAAACATGTGGTTACATAATGTGTTTAAGATTCACCGGTTAGGTTTCTTTAACGTTGAGAACCACTCCTTGGGTCGTGACCAGGAGTAAGGGAGGGACAGACATATGGGGTTCAAAGGACAAATACAAAACTACATAAATGTCAGACATAAAACACGGTGAGAAAGGCTCCCCAGGTCTCCATGTCGGACATATATCCTGACCACACAAGCTGCCTCTATCCCTAATCCCTGATCCCAGCCCTCCGCCTCGTTTCTAATCTATATTTACAATCTTTAATCCCTTATCTTAAGGGCTCTGTGGTGGGAATAGGATTTTCATCCGCAGTTGAGGGACGACCAAGCTGGCTAGGACCCAGCTGCTCTCCTGTGGGTGGGTCTGTTTTGGGTTGGTCCTCTTTGGGTAGATCCTCTTTGGATGGATTCCTTTTGGGTGGGTCCTTCTGAAGAGTACTTTAAGTCTTAAGAGGAACGTTGTTATGATTAGTTAGGTTGTCAGACTGTGTAGCGAATGCACGAGGGTAATTAAAACTGCATTTCAACTGTACACTAACAATCAAGAATACTTTAATATCTGTGTATATTGCGTGGTTTAACAGGCGGACGACTCTCAGTGTAGGTATGCAGTGTTCAGTGCAAGACCGGCAGGAATAAAAGTGGAAAAAATGTGGAATTGGTAGTTAAATTATCGCAGTTTGTGCATGTTGACAATGATAAAGAAGAACAAAAAGACACAATACCGTGACTGGAAAAACATACAAATAACCCTCACACAGGAGAGAAACTTACCACGATGTTTCGGTCCAACTTGGACCATTGTGTACGTTGATAGTGATGAATTAGTTGATTATTAGCAGAGAGGAAGTGGAGCTATTAGCCACTGTTAACCTTGGTACTCCCCAAAATGATAAGTGATGGAATTTTAACAATTTCGTTTAATTATACGGTACGTATGAAGTGTTAAATATTATTCTGCGTGCAAGTAGAGAGATGAGTATTCATGAGTTACGTGTCTATTGCAAGACCTCAGAGTTGTCATTATCTACCATTCTTTCTCTACGGCTTTAGTTCCCGAGCGATACATTGAGAATGTCTCTTCGTATCCTCTTCAAACTTTCACTTCTCTCTCTCTCTCTCTCTCTCTCTCTCTCTCTCTCTTACCTAGACAAGATATTTATATTGTAAAATGACGAAATCTGATTTCTCCTCTGTATCGGTTCCTTCTCTAGACATGAAAACAATCAATATTTAATTAATCTGCGAAGTAACTAAGTTATCGCTCAACACGGCTTATGGGTATACAAAGGCCTAGGAACTAGCCACTAAAATGCCTAGGAACTAGTCATTAAAAGGCCTAGGAACTAGTCATTAAAAGACCTACGAACTAGTCATTAAAAGACTTAGGAACTAGTCATTAAAAGACCTAGGAACTAGTCATTAAAAGAACTAGGAACTGGTCATTAAAAGGCCTAGGAACTAGACACTAAAAGGAATAACTAAAATACATTTGGGAGTATCTTAATTCTCTCTGTTATACATTACGACTAAATTTAGGATTCTCGGTCAGAATTTCTGGCACTGTATCTCAGCACCATTAATAAACTGCACTGACGTAAGTAGTTAGTGTGTTGCATGACGTTCATGTCACTAATTAAGTATACAATATAAGTGTCAAGTGTGACCCTACAGCTTCCTGTGTGACCATCGTCTTTGAGTGTGCCGGAGTGCCAGAAGTACCCGTAACCAGCCTCAGTCTGACAGTTGAACAGTGTTCAGTCTGTTTACATTGCAAGGCCCAACACTATACAACTGGACGTGTTAGATACCAGGACCACGGTTCCAGTCTCCGTCTATTCATCCTTTTTATTCAGTGCGAGTCGTTCATTACGACTTTCCTTGAGTTGAAAGTGATCTCCAAGAACAATAATCATTATAATCATAGTTATAGACATCGAAATTCACTGTATAACTCTCCTAATGTTACTTCTGTTGTTCAATAGAGAAAGATCAAGATAATTTTGACTTCATCTTTCAAAATATCACTTCATCATGAAGAAATAATTTACTTTGACATGAAGAGATAAAAAATGTATGTGACTCTCCGCGTATTGCGAAGTTTACAAGCAGAGTCAAGGCCAACTCTACACACTGATGCTAGCAGCATGGGTTTAACACTGATGCTAGCAGCATGGGTTTAACACTGATGCTAGCAGCATGGATTTAACACTGATGCTAGCAGCATGGGTTTAACACTGATGCTAGCAGCATGGGTTTAACACTGATGCTAGCAGCATGGGTTTAACACTGATGCTAGCAGCATGGGTTTAACACTGATGCTAGCAGCATGGGTTTAACACTGATGCTAGCAGCAAGGGTTTAACACTGATGCAGCAGCATGGGTTTAACACTGATGCTAGCAGCATGGGTTTAACACGATGCTAGCAGCATGGGTTTAACACTGATGCTAGCAGCATGGGTTTAACACTGATGCTAGCAGCATGGGTTTAACACGATGCTAGCAGCATGGTTAACACTGATGCTAGCAGCATGGGTTTAACAGATGCTAGCAGCAGGGTTTAACACTGATGCTAGCAGCATGGGTTTAACACTGATGCTAGCAGCATGGGTTTAACACAGATGCTAGCAGCATGGGTTTAACACAGATGCTAGCAGCATGGGTTTAACACGATGCTACAGCATGGTTTAACACTGATGCTAGCAGCAGGGTTTAACACTGATGCTAGCAGCATGGTTAACACGATGCTGCAGCAGGTTAAGTGCTAGCAGCATGGGTTTAACACGATGCTGCAGCAGGTTTAACACTGATGCTAGCGCATGGTTAACAGATCTAGCATGGGTTTAACACGATGCTGCGCATGGGTTTACACTGATGCTGCAGCATGGGTTTACTGATGCTGCAGCATGGGTTTACAGATGCTAGCAGCATGGGTTTAACACTGATGCTAGCAGCATGGTTTAACACGATGCTAGAGCATGGGTTAACACGATGCTAGCAGCATGGGTTAACACTGATGCTAGCAGCATGGGTTTAACACGATGCTAGCAGCATGGTTTACACGATGCTAGCAGCATGGGTTTAACGATCTAGCAGCATGGGTTTACACGATGCTGACATGGGTTTAACAAGTGCTGCAGCAGGTTTACACGATGCTAGCAGCATGGGTTTAACACTGATGCTAGCAGCATGGGTTTAACACGATGCTAGCAGCATGGGTTTAAACAGATGCTAGCAGCAGGTTTAACACGATGCTGATGGTTTAACACGATGCTAGCAGCAGGGTTTAACACGATGTAGCATGGTTACACGATGCTACTGGTCACTGCTACAAGGTTTAACACGATGAGCAGCATGGGTTTAACACGATGCTGCAGCATGGGTTTACACGATGTAGCAGATGGGTTTAACACAGATGCTAGCAGCATGGGTTTAACACGATAGCAGCATGGGTTTAACACGATGTAGCAGCAGGTTTAACACGACTGCAGCAGGGTTTAACACGATGCTAGCAGCATGGGTTTAACACGATGCTGCAGCATGGGTTTACACGATGCTGAGATGTTTAACACGATGCTACGCAGGGTTTAACACAGATGCTAGCAGCAGGGTTCAGATGCTCAGTTCACGATGCTAGCAGCAGGTTTACGATGCAGCACATGGGTTTAACACGATGCTAGCAGCATGGGTTAACACAGATGCTAGCACAGGGTTTAACACGATGCTAGCAGCATGGGTTTAACACTGTGCATGGTAGACAGCAGCATGGGTTTAACACGATGCTAGCAGCATGGGTTTAACACGATGCTAGCAGCATGGGTTTAACACGATGCTAGCAGCATGGGTTTAACACTGATGCTAGCAGCATGGGTTTAACACTGATGCTAGCAGCATGGGTTTAACACTGATGCTAGCAGCATGGGTTTAACACTGATGCTAGCATGGCAATGCGCAGGTTTAACACGATGCTAGCAGCATGGGTTTAACACGATGCTAGCAGCATGGGTTTAACACTGATGCTAGCAGCATGGGTTTAACACGATGCTAGCAGCAGGGTTTAACACGATGCTAGCAGCATGGGTTTAACACGATGCTAGCAGCATGGGTTTAACACGATGCTAGCAGCATGGGTTTAACACTGATGCTAGCAGCATGGGTTTAACACTGATGCTAGCAGCATGGGTTTAACACTGATGCTAGCAGCATGGGTTTAACACAGATGCAGCAGCAGGTTTAACACGATGCTAGCAGCATGGGTTTAACACTGATGCTAGCAGCATGGTTTAACACGATGCTAGAGCATGGGTTTAACACTGATGCTAGCAGCATGGGTTTAACACGATGCTAGCAGCATGGGTTTAACACTGATGCTGCAGCATGGGTTTAACACGATGCTAGCAGCATGGGTTTAACACGATGCTAGAGCATGGGTTTAACACGATGCTAGCAGCATGGTTTAACACGATGCTAGCAGCATGGGTTTAACACTGATGCTAGCAGCATGGGTTTAACACAGATGCTAGCAGCATGGGTTTAACACTGATGCTAGCAGCATGGTTTAACACTGATGCTAGCAGCATGGTTTAACACAGATGCTAGCAGCATGGGTTTAACACGATGCTAGCAGCATGGGTTTAACACGATGCTAGCAGCATGGGTTTAACACTGATGCTAGCAGCATGGGTTTAACACGATGCTAGCAGATGGTTTAACACTGATGCTAGCAGCATGGGTTTAACACTGATGCTAGCAGCATGGGTTTAACACATGCTAGCAGCATGGGTTTAACACGATGCTAGCATGGGTTTAACACTGATGCTAGCAGCATGGGTTTAACACGATGCTAGCAGCATGGGCTTAACACGATGCAGCAGCATGGTTTAACACAGATGTAGCACATGGGTTTAACACGATGCAGCAGCATGGTTTAACACAGATGCTAACATGGGTTTAACACAGATGCTAGCAGCATGTTTAACACAGATGCTAGCAGCATGGGTTTAACACGATGTAGCACATGGTTTAACACAGATGCTAGCAGCATGGTTTACACAGATGCTAGCACATGGGTTTAACACTAGATGCTAGCGCATGGTTTAACACAGATGCTAGCAACATTGTTTAACACAATGCTAGCACATGGTTTAACACTGTGCACATGGTTAACACAGATGCTAGCAGCATGGTTAACACAGATGCTAGCAGCATGTGTTTAACACAGATGCTAGCAGCATGGTTTAACACAGAGCTAGCAGCATGTGTTTAACACAGATGCTAGCAGCATGGTTTAACACGAGCTAGCACATGGTTTAACACAGATGCTAGCAACATGGTTTAACACAGATGCTAGCACATGGTTTAACACAGATGCTGCAGATGGTTTAACACAGATGCTAGCACATGGTTTACATGATGCTAGCAGCATGGGTTTAACCAGATGCAGCAGCATGTTAACGATCTAGCAGCATGGGTTTAACCTGATGCTACAGCATGGGTTTAACACGACTGCAGCATGGGTTTAACACGATGCTAGCAGCATGGGTTTAACACGATGCTGCACAGGTTTAACACTGATGCTACACTGGTTTAACATGATGCTAGCAGCATGGGTTTAACCAGAGCAGCAGCATGGGTTTAACACAGATGTGGCAAGTTAACACGTGCAGCAGCATGGCCGCATGGCAGATGCTAGCAGCATGGGTTTAACACAGATGCTAGCAGCATGGGTTTAACACTGATGCTAGCAGCATGGGTTTAACACTGATGCTAGCAGCATGGGTTTAACACTGATGCTAGCAGCATGGGTTTAACACTGATGCTAGCAGCATGGGTTTAACACTGATGCTAGCAGCATGGGTTTAACACAGATGCTAGCAGCATGGGTTTAACACTGATGCTAGCAGCATGGGTTTAACACTGATGCTAGCAGCATGGGTTTAACACTGATGCTAGCAGCATGGGTTTAACACAGATGCTAGCAGCATAGGTTTAACACAGATGGTAGCAGTATGGGTGTAACACAGATGTTAGCACAGATGCTAGCAGCATGTGTTTAACACAGATGCTAGCAACATGGGTTTAACACAAATGCTAACATGGGTTTAACACATGCTAGCAGCATGTGTTTAACACAGATGCTAGCAGCATGGGTTTAACACAGATGTTAGCAGCATGTGTTTAACACAGATGCTAGCAGCATGTGTTTTACACAGATGCTAGCAACATGTGTTTAACACACAAATACTAGCTGCATGTGTTTAACACACATGCTAGCAACATATGTTTAACACACATGCTAGCAACATGTGTTTAACACACATGCTAGCAACATGTGTTTAACACAGATGCTAGCAGTATGTGTTTAACACAGATGCTAGCAGCATGTGTTTAACACAGACGCTAGCAACATGTGTTTAACACAGACGCTAGCAGCATGTGTTTAACACAGATGCTAGCAGCATGTGTTTAACACAGACGCTAGCAACATGTGTTTAACACAGACGCTAGCAACATGTGTTTAACACAGATGCTAGCAACATGTGTTTAACACAGACGCTAGCAACATGTGTTTAACACAGATGCTAGCAACATGTGTTTAACATAGATGCTAACAGCATGGGTTTAAGTCTCAGAAGTCAGCAAGCAGACATAAAAATGTTTGTAAATACACATCCATTTGTGTTGTTTGCAACTCTTGCCACACCTCTCTGGCTGACAGCATGAAGTGCCGCCGTGATGAGATTACTCCCACATGAGTACACACCAGCAGAGTGCATGGGTGTGAGTGCAGGAACACACGAAACTCCAGCAAGGTTTCTCTTCTATTTCCTGTCGCAGAAGCACACTCACGACTCCAGAAGTGAGCACACTCACGACTCCAGAAGTGAGCACACTCACGACTCCAGGAGTGAGCACACTCACGACTCCAGAAGTGAGCACACTCACGACTCCAGAAGTGAGCACACTCACGACACCAGAAGTGAGCACACTCACGACACCAGAAGTGAGCACACTCACGACTCCAGAAGTGAGCACACTCACGACTCCAGAAGTGAGCACACTCACGACTCCAGAAGTGAGCACACTCACGACTCCAGAAGTGAGCACACTCACGACTCCAGGAGTGAGCACACTCACGACTCCAGAAGTGAGCACACTCACGACTCCAGGAGTGAGCACACTCACGACTCCTGGAGTGAGCACACTCACGACTCCAGGAGTGAGCACACTCACGACTCCAGGAGTGAGCACACTCACGACTCCAGGAGTGAGCACACTCACGACTCCAGGAGTGAGCACACTCACGACTCCAGGAGTGCCTCTACCTACTGTTTCCTGCAGAAGGAACATCTGCAAAACACCAACAATTCACCTGCGTTGTGTCCACTGCCACAGGAGTGGATGCAGACGCATGCGAATCATTTGGAGCCGTAATCTGAGGCATCATGTGACTCATATTACAACATGGCTGGCATGCTAGTGGCATGGTTTTTGCCTCACAAGTATATATATATATATATATATATATATATATATATTGAGGCAAAACATGCCACTAGCATGCCAGCCATGTTGTAATATGAGTCACATGATGCCTCAGATTACGGCTCCAAATGATTCGCATGCGTCTGCATGCCCACCCTGGGTGGGCAGGTGAGGGTAGGTATCACCCTGGGTGGACAGGTGAGGGTATCACCCTGGGTGGGCAGGTGAGGGGTGAGTATCACCCTGGGTGGGCAGGTGAGGGTAGGTATCACCCTGGGTGGACAGGTGAGGGTAGGTATCACCCTGGGTGGACAGGTGAGGGTACCACTCTGGGTGGGGTAACAATGAGAAGCTTCACACACTAAGTGGTACACTTGATCGTCAGTAAGTGGAACTGAGAGTGTATGAGGCACCTTGTGATGGAACTGAGAGTGTATGAGGCACCTTGTGATGGAACTGAGAGTGTATGAGGCACCTTGTGATGGAACTGAGAGTGTATGAGGCACCTTGTGATGGACCTGAGAGTGTATGAGGCACCTCGTGATGGAACTGAGAGTGTATGAGGCACCTCGTGATGGAACTGAGAGTGTATGAGGCACCTTGTGATGGAACTGAGAGTGTATGAGGCACCTTGTGATGGAACTGAGAGTGTATGAGGCACCTCGTGATGGAACTGAGAGTGTATGAGGCACCTTGTGATGGAACTGAGAGTGTATGAGGCACCTCGTGATGGAACTGTGGAGTGTATGAGGCACCTCGTGATGGAACTGAGAGTGTATGAGGCACCTTGTGATGGAACTGAGAGTGTATGAGGCACCTTGTGATGGAACTGAGAGTGTATGAGGCACCTTGTGATGGAACTGAGAGTGTATGAGGCACCTCGTGATGGAACTGAGAGTGTATGAGGATCCTCGTGATGGAACTGAGAGTGTATGAGGCACCTGGTGATGGAACTGAGAGTGTATGAGGCACCTGGTGATGGAACTGAGAGTGTATGAGGCACCTCGTGATTGAACTGAGAGTGTATGAGGCACCTTGTGATAGAACTGAGAGTGTATGAGGCACCTTGTGATGGAACTGAGAGTGTATGAGGCACGTTGTGATGGAACTGAGTGTATGAGGCACCTTGTGATGGAACTGAGAGTGTATGAGGCACCTCGTGATGGAACTGAGAGTGTATGAGGCACCTGGTGATGGAACTGAGAGTGTATGAGGCACCTCGTGATGGAACTGAGAGTGTATGAGGCACCTTGTGATGGAACTGAGAGTGTATGAGGATCCTCGTGATGGAACTGAGAGTGTATGAGGCACCTGGTGATGGAACTGAGAGTGTATGAGGCACCTCGTGATGAACTGAGAGTGTATGAGGCACCTTGTGATGAACTGAGAGTGTATGAGGCACCTTGTGATGGAACTGAGAGTGTATGAGGCACCTTGTGATGGAACTGAGATGTATGAGGCACCTTGTGATGGAACTGAGAGTGTATGAGGCACCTCGTGATGGAACTGAGAGTGTATGAGGCACCTGGTGATGGAACTGAGAGTGTATGAGGCACCTCGTGATGGAACTGAGAGTGTATGAGGCACCTTGTGATAGAACTGAGAGTGTATGAGGCACCTTGTGATGGAACTGAGAGTGTATGAGGCACGTTGTGATGGAACTGAGAGTGTATGAGGCACCTTGTGATGGAACTGAGAGTGTATGAGGCACCTTGTGATGGAACTGAGAGTGTATGAGGCACTTGTGATGGAACTGAGAGTGTATGAGGCACCTGTGATGGAACTGAGAGTGTATGAGGCACCTGTGATGGAACTGAGAGTGTATGGGAGGCACCTCGTGATGGAACTGAGAGTGTATGAGGCACCTCGTGATGGAACTGAGAGTGTATGAGGCACCTGGTAATGGAACTGAGAGTGTATGAGGCACCTCGTGATGGAACTGAGAGTGTATGAGGCACCTCGTGATGGAACTGAGAGTGTATGAGGCACCTTGTGATGGAACTGAGAGTGTATGAGGCACCTTGTGATGGAACTGAGAGTGTATGAGGCACCTTGTGATGGAACTGAGGTGTATGAGGCACCTTTGATGGAACTGAGAGTGTATGAGGCACTTGTGATGGAACTGAGAGTGTATGAGGCACCTTGTGATGGAACTGAGAGTGTATGAGGCACCTAGTGATGGAACTGAGAGTGTATGAGGCACCTCGTGATGAACTGAGAGTGTATGAGGCACCTGTGATGGAACTGTGAGTGTATGAGGCACCTGTGATGGAACTGAGAGTGTATGAGGCACCTGTGATGGAACTGGAGTGTATGAGGCACCTGTGATGGAACTGAGAGTGTATGAGGCACCTTGTGATGGAACTGAGAGTGTATGAGGCACCTTGTGATGGAACTGAGAGTGTATGAGGCACCTTGTGATGGAACTGAGAGTGTATGAGGCACCTTGTGATGGAACTGAGAGTGTATGAGGCACCTGTGATGGAACTGAGAGTGTATGAGGCACCTCGTGATGGAACTGAGAGTGTATGAGGCACCTGGTGATGGAACTGAGAGTGTATGAGGCACCTGGTGATGGAACTGAGAGTGTATGAGGCACCTCGTGATGGAACTGAGAGTGTATGAGG